>PVJN01014908.1:0-45540 GCA_004026805.1 Lasiurus borealis | reverse complement strand
CGCGTCTCCGTACCTCAGCTTTTTGCAGTTCCTCTTGGTGTCTTTGAGCCCCTCTCTTTCCTTCTAGCTGTAGAACTTCCACTCAGCCAGCTTTCCTGTGGTTCTGGATGATGTCTGTTCTGTCTTTTAGTTGTAGTTTTGAAATTGTTGTGCGAGGCAGCAGTGTAGGTGTTTACCTATGCCGCCATCTTGGCTCCTCGGCAATCCAGCTTTAAATCATGGTAGATTTTGTAAAGAAAATAAACAAATCATCAAATGACAAGTGCTGGTGAGGATGCGGAGAAAAAGGAACCCTTGTGCACTGCTGATGGGAATGCAGACTGGTGCAGCAACTGTGGAAAACAGTAGTTTCCCCAAAAAACTAAAAATGCAACTTCCATTTGACCCAATCATCCCACTTCTGGGGATATATTCCAAGAAACTAGAAATACCAAAGAGAAAGGATATATGCACCCCTATGTTCATAGCAGCACAATTTATAATTGCCAAGATTTGGAAACAGTTTAGTGCCCATCAGCAGATGAGTGGATTAAAAACTGTGGTACATCTACACAACGGAATACTATGCTGCTATAAAAAGGAAGGAACCCCTACCATTTGCAACACCTTGATAGAACTGGAGAGCATTATGCTAAGCAAAATAAGTCAGTTAGAGAAAGATAAATATCACATGATCTCATTCATTTGTGGAATATAATGAACAACATAAACTGATGAACAAAAACAGATCCAGAGACGGAGAAGCATTGATCAGACCGTCAAACCTCAGAGGGAAGGTGTCGGGGGGGGGAGGGTAAGGGGGAAGAGATCATCCAAAGGACATGTATGTATGTGTATAAGCATAACCAATGAACACAGACACCAGGAGGGTGAGGGCATGAGGGGGAAGAGGGGGATAAGGACACATATGTATACTTTAATCAATAAAGAAAAAGAAAAGAAAAGAAATATTTATACAAGTTGAATGAAATAAAAGAAATGGTTTGACAAGTGAACTGGGAAAGAGAACTCGTGACCTGGGAATTCAGTAAATGATTAGAGTGATAATGTAATGGTATATTTCTGCATTAATGTGGCAAAAGTCGTTTTATAAGCCTTCTAAGTATAGACATACCATTCTTTCGTGAATTGTTGAATTCTACATAACCTTTACATGGAAGGCAATTTGGGGCTTTTCTTTCTTTGTGTCCAACACAAATACCACCATCTGCTTTTCCCTCTTTTAGCCATTTCTCCATGGCAACACATATTGATTTACCAGTGTGACTGCAATTGTATGCCAACTTTATGTAACCTCGTACTTCCGACCACAAATCTAGCCATTTTCTTTTTCTACCTTTGCTGCCAGTGACTGTGTGGCTACATTTTAGGGCATACCACACAGAGGGAAGAGGTGGCATTTTTTTAGTGAAAGGAGTCTTTTATCCCAGTAGCTGTTTCCAGGCCAGAACTTCTCCAGCAGTTCTTTTGTGAAAGCTAAGACTTGCTGGCAACTGAAACTGTACATAGTTGGAGGCAGCATTAACTGAGATTTCTAAGTTTCAGACCAGACAAAAGAGAAGCAGGGGAGCTGGCATCAAGCTCAAGGAGCAGCACAGTTCTTTCTCATTCGCTCCGCACAGTGTCATGCAGGATAGAGTTTAATGAGAACCAAGTGCTCCTTCAGTCATCGATAGACATTCACAACAACTAGAAATGTGAATGAACTGCTTATCGAGATTGGACTTTCTTACATCTTTATGGTTCAACCAAGAGTTTGCAGGCATTACATTATGATAGGTTGCTAAAGAAATTCTTGAACTCTCTATCGAGATATTATCATATTCATTTTGTAAACAGTCTGGAAAAACTATGAACTGGTATTACTAGTATTTTCAGTGGAGATCTACTGTCATTGTACTTATTTATTGTAATAACTATTAAGTTAATCAGAATAAATCTTCTTCAAATAAATGACAAATGAAAGTCACACTTAGGAAGTAAAACATAGGAAATACTAGAACTGATTATGATCTGAAAGTGTAGCTCAAAAAATATCCAAGTTCCTTCCTCTGTATTTCCTAACAATTATATTTCTGTTGCACCAGAATATTTAGTGCATGCTAAATTCAATAATGATATGTTGAAGAAATAAATTATGTCCTAAATCAGGGCATAAGAAGCTCAATAGAAAGACCAATTACATCAACTACTTTGGTATTTTACATGTAGTAAAACTTGACCAAAACCATTAATAAAGAAATGCGATAAAAACAATGTCTCACATTGTCAAATTTCTAAACAGAACTTTTTACTTCTCAGGTAAAAATGCAAAACAGTTAAGCTGGTCATATCTAGCTGATTTTTCATAATAACATCATTTTCAAATTTAAAAGTTATAGGAAGAGAGACGAAATGAGATTTTACACAGGTTGAAAATAAGAGGTAATTATAAATTAGAAAAACATGTCACCTAAGCAATACCATGGCCCAAAGGAAAGCAGTTGCAGTGGGAAAATGACTGTTCAGTCAGATTGAAAGACGTGAGAGTTTTACTACACTTTACTTGATCAGGGGAGTTTCTATCAACCTATTGCTCATGTCATTGAATGTCTGGATGAGGAAAGAATAAAATAAAGAGGTCAAGAGCTCTTCTTTAAGGGCCTTGTGAGTTTCATCAAATTTTAGGGAATCCTATAAAATGTTAAAGAAAAATGGAAGCCACATCTACACTAATAAAAGAAAAATATGCAAAATTACTGTATCTCTACAATGTTTACCAGCCAATCAGGAGTGAGTATGCAAGTTAACCAAACAAAGATGGTGGGTTAATTTGCATATATAGGCACAGAGCAAAAACTGAAGGCTCCACCTGAGCGAAGACTGGAAACTGAAGACGATTGAAGACTGAAGAAGCTTGGCTTCTCTGCTGTGGCTGGAGCAAAAGCCTGGGTCTCCAGTGCTGGAGGAAAACCAGTGCCAGCAGCCAGGGGAGGGAAGACCCTATTGCACAAATCTTCTTGCACTGGGCCTCTAGTAATCTATAACAATTTATTTACTCTTTTAATTAATTACATGTTTCAAAATCTGTCTTTAATTTCTCTAAAGGGAGTCTAAGTAGAGTGGGCCTTTATAATTAAGTACATGGAGGGAAGCTAGAATGATGTTTAATGATAGTAAAATATTACTCATGATGGTTTCTTTTTATATATAATTTATTGAAAACTGTAATGTAAAACAGGAATACGAAATCATCTATATCTTGACTAGCCTTCTGTCTTACTTTTTCTTATTCCTTTTCATTATTTGTTCATTACATTATATATTAAAATTGCAAGAACACAAAAATGCACTGTGACATCACTTAGCATAATATTATAAAACTTTCATACTATAGTTGTTACAATGATTACTTCGCAAAGTTCATTTTATTCCACCAGATTGACACCATAATTTACATTATATATTTATTTCAATAACATTTTATTTTTATTGTCCTAGAAAATTTATTTTCCTTTTCTTTTAATGTACCAGGTGCTCTGCGTGGGGGGCATGGAGATAGGGACAATGGGACACAGAACTGGTCCTGGAAGTACCCCACATGGAGCAGGAGCCATGGCACAGTGAGGGCAACAACTGAATCCTGACAAGGAAGTAACAGACTTTGACCTGAAACACACTATTCCTTCAACACTGGCATTCTAAACAAATGTTCCCAAGTGCTGTCTGTATAATTCAGCAAAACACGAAATAGATTTCAAATAGTAAAATACTGAATATATTTTGTTTTTTTATTGCAGTTCAACTGTAAGTCCAGCTAGTTTACTTTGTGATAAAAAAAAATGAAGTGAGTATCAGGGGGAAAAATGCATTAATTTTTATTTTGTCATAATTGAGTTTCTGTTCATTTACGTCCAGCTAAGAGTATGGGAGTGCCCAGGTCCTATAAGATGAATAACTGAACAACACAGGATCATAACCAATAAAGGTTGTGTTTTTCTCTCAAGCTATAATTGAAACATTTAGAACATAGGACTTCATGGATTTAAAGCAGCATAAGCAACACCTGGGAGCTTGCGAGAAATGCAGAACCCTGGGCCCCTCAGAGACCTACAGATTTTGAACCCACATTTCACCATTATTCCAGGGGACATGTATGCACATTCAAATTTGAGAATGAGTGTCGTAGAGGACACCCTATGTGTCATAGTGTGTGTCAATCCATGTGGCAATACAAGCAGTCAATCTGTGCTCTCCTCACAGCTTGTAGCCAGTAAAGCTGATCCTTCACACTGCATTTGCTTGCTCGTGATTGGAGGAGCGATTTTATCACATATGTAGACCATCATTGAGCTGGTAGCCAGTGAACATTTTAAGTAATGACCTTGAAATTATACAAGAGAGAGATGTAGCAATGGAGGCCTCTCTAAGAACAGGAATGAAATGAAAATGCTAGGGATGTCAGGAAATCCAGGCAGCTTGGATGAAGTTCAGACCACTAGGGACATTATCAACTCATTCAAAATGTAATTGATTGTAGCAATTGCTGGTGACATTTTGGGGCACAGCTGTAACTCATTAACAACCTCACTCCTGTCTGACTCCTTCAACTGAGTCCTTCAATCCAGCTTTTGACTTTAGACACCATTCATGAAAAGGACTGTGTCTGATGTAGGCTCAGCTGCCCCAGGTCTTCACAAATCCACTTTCCTCCCTGGCATCACACATCAAATAATACAATATTCATTCTTCATATAAAACCATATGTTGCATTGGCACAAATCCCATCATTCAATATTTCAAGCTGTGCTGGGTTCTCTGATACCCTCTGTCAGAATCCTAGGGAAAGCATGCTAAGTACAATGACAAGACTTAGACATCTACTATTTCCTTTCCTTTTGTTACATTTTCCAACATTTTATAAGCTCATGCTGGAAGAGAATAAAATTATGTAAAATATTTCATCCAGAGGGCAATGCAGAGACTTCTAATTTAAAATAGTGTCTGATTCATACTCATGGTATGGCCTTTCCAAATTCACAGAGTGATAATGACAAAGACATCAAAACAGAAAAATCAGAAAAACACAACACAAACAAAGGGCTAACTATAGAATCTGGGAGAAATAAGCATCAACCTAATTGTCTAAAAAGCACAGGAGTGCATTTGTGCTTTGTTATTTGGAAACCAAGTAAGCCTGCAATTATGAATATAGATCCCTACATGCCACCCCTGCCCATCGCTTTATCTCATTAGGTGCTCTCAGAACTAGTTTCTGCTTTTCTTAGTAACCAATGAAAAGCATCAATTTTGCCCAATAAATGCTTTTTCCTACATCCACTCTAACTATGATGTTCAGAAAATGACTGGGATTACTATGTAAGTGGACTGATGATGGTCTCTTGAAACATGCTGTAATTCTGAAATGGGTTAGGGCATACAATAGGTTAATGCACTGAGCTACTATGGACAGAAGTAGGAATAGGACATGCCCTGGAAGTGATGCATCTTGGGGAATGTAGTTTTTCTACATAGACTGTCAGAGCTAGCAGCAAACAGCCTGATTGCAAAACAAAAAAAAAAACAAAACAACAAAGTAAAACAGATTTGGATAAATGCTGAAACTCAAATAAATATGAATTAAAATAAAAACTAGTATTTTTATACCACTTAGGTGGATAAAACAATTAAAGATTGACATATGCAGTGTTGGTTAATGTGTGAAGAAACAGGTATGTTTATATATTTTTGTGTAAACTTATACTGCCTTTTTGGAAGGCAACTGGACTTCCACTAATATTAAATCTACTTTTGTGATTAAAAACTGAGGCTTTAAATAAATATGTAATTACATAGTTTTAAATGGTTATATCTAAGTAATAAGATTCTGGGTTTAAATTTCTTATGCATTTCTGCATTTTCCAAATTTTCTATAGTGAACATTTATTAGCTTTGTAATCACAATAATAATAATAATCATATTTCAAACTTAGCAGGTGAACTTTGTTTCTATCATCATAGTAAAGAAGCAAAATACTTGGGAAAAAATGCACAAATATTAACATAATTTTCCTTTTGGAAGTTTCTTCTATTTCATTGCATTTAAGTGTTTTTCTGTAAGTTATACTTATGTACTAATAAAAAATTAAAAAAAATGATAACCTCCTAAACCTGGGAGATGCAGGCTAAAACAGTTATATGTTACCAAACACCTAAAATAGATATGTCAAAACAGGAAGGGAATTAAACCTGGATGTCAATTTGAGGTTTCCAGTTCCCTATGTACAAAGATGTTATATATTGGCAGAGGTTTTGCCAAACTATCCAATATTAATGAGCCTAGGTGCCCGTCAGCACATGAGTAGATCAGAAAACTATGGTACATCTACACAATGGAATTCTATGCTGCCATTAAAAAGAAGGAATTCTTACCATTTGTAGCAACCTGGATGGAACTGGAGAGCCTTATGCTAAGTGAAATAAGCCAGTCAGTGAAGGAGAAACACCACATGATCTCACTCATTTGTGGATAATAAAGAACATTATAAACTGATGAACAAAAGGATAGATACAGAGGCAGCAAAGCATCAAACAGATTGTCAAATTACAGCAGGAAGGTTAAGGAGAGGTGGGGTAGATAAGAGATCAACCAAAGGACTTGTAAGCATGCATATAAGCATAACCAATGAACACAAGACACTGGGGGGGGGGGTTTTGAGGTATGTCTGGGATGGGGGACAATGGGGAGATATGTATACATGTAACACAATAAAAAATAAAAATAAAAAATGTAAAAAAAATGAGGCCAAATAAAGCAGATAAGCGATTAGTATTTTCTCTGGGAGCTAAGAATCTGGTGCCCATGAGCCATGCCATTCTAAACAATTCAGGGAATTTTTGGACAACCATGCTCAAATTCCTTCTGGGTTTCTGCACTGTGACCAAGTGTGTCTATGGGGCTCTCTCAGGGGTTACATTGAAGCTCTTGATCAACAGAGTGCCACCTCTGAACCAGCATTTACATAGAAACTGAATGGAGCATCTAAGAGCAGGGCCGACTAAAGGAAGCCGAGTAGCCTGGGATGCCAGGAAAAGCCAGCGGGTGACAAACTGGTCCAGAAAAAGCATGTTAGTATGGAACTGGCAGCATTATCAGGTCTCAGGTCAGAGGACGGATGGTCACCCACTGAAGAAAGTAGGCCTAGAGCCCTACGTAAACAGTTATTCCTCCAATGTATGTCTTTGCAGAAGAGACCACCCCTTCCAGTATGAGTTATCTCACAGAGAGATAACTGTTGGGAGTTAAATAATGACCTTGAAATTATACAAGAGAGAGATGAATATTGAGAAAATTTAACAACATCCAAAATATTACTATGTGTGGCTTGGGTATAGACACATGTAGTTAAAGTAAATATGAAAGCAGAGGGGAGAGAGTGATCAAGGAAGGACACATGAGGAACATGTAACCGTGCACCTGGGGTCCTTTCTAAAGCATGGTAGTGGGTATATGGATGCACACAATATAATTTTTAACACATTTCTATTCGCTTTAAATATTGTGGAAATGACTAAAAATTAAAGCAGGTAGATTCTTACTCCAAGCAGCAGAGTGACTGGCCCTTCTCAATTCTGTCAGAAGATGTAATATTCACGCATCAGAGATGGTGATACAGAGAGAATTAAGTCTCATTAGGGATAAGGCTCCTTTAAAGAAACCCAGAGGGAGGGCTGCAAATAAACAAACCTGATATTGGGAACAACCACTTCCCCAGTTCTCTTTCCGAGCAGAGTCAGAGAACACTGGGAGCTTGGCCTTTACTCCCAGGGCAAGAGCCCACAGGGTTTTCCCCAGGGCAAAAACCAGATTACTTTACAGTAATGCCTGCAGGCAGCAAGCCCCACCCACAGGCACTGAGCTTTCTGTCAACTATTCTTAAAGGTGAGCAGGCAGTCAAGGATCTAACACATCATTAACATAAAAGACATAAAAATATTTAAAAATAACTCAGAAGGAAGACTGTGCAGAGAGAAGAAAAGTCCACAACAACAATATGAAACAACTTTAAAACTATCATTGACATCCTTACAGACATAGGGGAAGATCACATTTATAAAGCAAGAATAGGATGCTAAAGGAAGGAAAGCTAGAAACACAAAAAATTAACTGTTGGAAATTTAAGCATATAGCAGTAGTAGAAAACCCAGTAAGTAGAATAAATTTAAGAAAATATCTCATAAAATAGAATTAAAAATAGGCAATAGGCGAAAAAGGATGAGGGATGCAATATGTAAATAATAGGAGTTCCCAAAGAAACAACAGAAAAAAAAAGTAATTCAATACAATTTCTCAGAGCGCAAGAACAGAACTTTCCAGGTAAAAGATCCTCTTCCCAACCAAGAGCCCATCTATCCTCTCATGGGCCCTCATTCTTCTAGATGCTTGGAAGATTGCGATAGTAGATAAACAATAACAACAAAACCCCTAGACCAGCGGTTCTCAACCTTTGGGTCGAGACCCCTTTGGGGGTCAAACGACCCTTTCACAGGGTTCGCTTAAGACTTTTGGAAAACACCTATTTCCTGTGGTCTTAGGAACCAACACACTGCTCCTCAGTGTAGCAAAATGTAGCAATGTAGTTTACTGTTGTCATATGAAGACTGTTACCCATGCTATAGCACGATTCAAGACAAAATTTCATTTATTTGTAATTAGAAATTAATATTTCACAATATATAATTACATATTGTTTTTGTGATTAATCACTATGCTTTAATTATGTTCAATTTGTAACAACGAAAATACATCCTGCATATCAGATATTTACATTACAGATCATAACAGTAGCAAAATTACAGCTATGAAGTAGCAATGAAAATAATTTTATGGTTAGGGGTCACCACAACATGAGGAGCTGTCTTAAAGGGTCGAGGCATTAGGAAGGTTGAGAACCACTGCCCTAGACAAACAAACAACTGTTGGATAACAGTACAAAGGAAAATGAAGAGGGAAAGGGATGAAGCCATAAGGGAGCCGCTACTGTATATTTCATTACCCGCATAAACAAACTTAATATCCATTCAAGTTCTCAAAAGTAATGTAAGTAGAGCTCCACTAGAATTCAAGGTAGTAGGAGGAACTCCGTGCTAGGTAAGGTAGAGAAACATATGGATGGCACAGAACACAGAAATCAACAGTAATTTCAACTGAGATCCAGTGCTGTGGCATATCAGAAATTTGTCACTAGGAGAACAATACTCCTGCAAACTCCAATGGAACCAGTTTTGTGGCTGAAAATAAGTAACGTGAATTTTATGGCTGTTGAACACCCTGAAACTACTTTCTTTTGGAACTCTAAGATTTATCTTGAAGGGGGTGGGGAGAAGACAACTATAATGCTACTTTGTACTAAGAACTGTAATGCTACTTTGTACTAAGAACTGCCTTTCTAAATGATATGTTCAAAGATGCAAGCAGACCTGCAGTTTTCTTAAGTTCCTCTAGGTTCTGCTTCTCTGTCTCTTCTCCCTGTGCTGGACACCTGCTGTCTGTCAAGAGGCAGCCACTCCAGGCAGAGATGCAGGCTCAGAGAGGCTGTGCTATAATCAGTTGCCATCACTAGGAGGATGGCACTAAGATGACCCAGTGTGGTCCTTGACCTGGGCTTCTCCGGGGCTGTGTCACAAAGACAGAATGATCCTGCACGAGGTTCTACAAAGAAAGTGCTGAGCAAGAGTACATCTTTCAGGAATGACCCCATCAAACTGGCCCACAAAGAAGCAGTCAAGTGTAAAAAGGCACCAAGTCCCCTTTGCATGTGACTAGGCTCTTGCTTATTCTCAAATTCCTGAGATTCCTGAGGAAATCCTAATCAGTCTCGAGGAAACTGCACTGTAATGTTCAAAGGAATCCTTGATGGAGCACTGTTGAGGAAAAGTACACAGACAAAACGAGATCAGGAGAGCATCTCTAGATATAATAAGATGCAATTAGGGAGATGGGGCCAGGAGTAAGGAAGTTAAATAAGAAAAGGAGACTCTTCCTGGGAAGGGAGACTGGAGAAGACTTCCTTTCTAATCAGAGCTATTTTTATCCCGGTGGCATCTTAAGAAGTTGGTGGGCACTCCACAACCCTGGCAGCATCAGGGGTGAGATGCGTTAGCGCCCCAAGAATTGTCTTGGTTTCTTTCCCAGCAACCATAAGCAGAGAAATACGTAAGAAAAAAAGATTACATAAAATAGAAACAAAGGCATCTTTTAAAAAACCTGTGGACATACTTGGCAAACACAGCTTCAAATCAAGTCCCCTAGCAATTCCTCCCACTAGCTTGCTGTTCCTGAGCCCCGCTGACAGAGAAATGCTGAAGTGGCTCCTGATTAAACAACCAATTACATAGTGACTTCTTCCTAACTCTGATCACCGGGACTTAGGAACATTTTGTCCTCATTCGAAATGGGCCCTACCCAGAATTTATTCCAAAGTAAAGGCAACTCTTTGTTTTTTCTTTTTCTCTCCTGAAATTTGATAGTACTTGTTGCAAAAACCAACATTTGAGTACGTATCTCATGTATGTGTGTCCTCCCTCCCTAATGAGATGGGCCTCAGTTCTGATGGTTATTGCTGTCATTTGGATGTTCTCTCTCATGATGGGAAAACAGACTCCATGTTACTGAACTGAATATCACTATTCTCCCTCCAGGAGTAGCAGGATATTGTTGGAAGGCGTAGGCTGAGGACCACTTGGACTGTGTATAAAATGTAGTTCAGTTTGGAAGGAATGAATGGCAGTTTATTGTCAATATTCCAATGTGATTTAAGAGAACCTGAACAACAAATCTCTCTAAAATCTAACCGCGTTATTTGTCAGAAGGATTTAATCCAGGAGAGAAGAAAAAGTAGCAACTATTTCAAAAGGGTTTCAGAGCTTCTTGCAGAGACAATTTCCCAGTCACAGAGTCTGTCCCTATCTCATTTCTCCAGGCCTTCCTAGCTGTGTCCATGGGTCCATCCCTCGGAACACCCTGGAAATAAGCACTGCTGTTCTATTGATCTCCTCATCCCATTTCTGCAGAGAATATACTAAAAGCAAATGCAATTCAGTAAATCAATTGAGTGGGTTCTATATCCCTCAGAGAGAAAAGAGACATAATAACATCATACATTAATGACTGACATGCACACAATAGAAGTTTAATTACTGTTTGGTCTGTTTATGCCTTAAAAAGTTTTTCCTGATCTAATAGAGAAAGTAACTGGGTGATGCTCCCTTTCTCTTCTGCCTGGCATCGTGGGAGTTTGCAGCCTTGCTTTCTGAGGGCATAATTATGATAAATTTATTTCTAAATGAATTCTACTCCTAAAATTTTATAAAAATTCTTTATTCATGTCCTAAGTGACTTCTTCCCTGATAGTAATGCTCCAAAAACACTTAGGGTCATTTCCTTGAAACTTTTAATACATGTCCAAGGGAACTTGAATTCCATATTCAGTATAGATAGATGATAGAAAGATAAATTAAAGATTCTTATATATGTATCTACTTATATACACTTACGACATGTGTATGTATATGACTGAGGTGGCACACTCACTGTGAAATGTGCTGCTAGTATTTCAGTAAGACGAACAGAATATGGACTCAACTCAGTGCTCATCTGTTAGCTCTATCGGATGCAAAGAGGAATCACTACTAAGTGAACTGAATGGCGGTAATGACTTCATAAAGATAGTCCAAATTCCAGTTTTATAAATAATTCTACTCACAGACAAAGCATGCACACACATCGATTGAGTCTCAATATGCATCTGCAATGGGCGTAGTATTATTTGTCTGACTGTGTTTCACAAGAAGCTGCTTGAGAACATTACCTTTGGGACCATTTCAGAAACTCAGAAGAATATACAAAGAATAAAAACTAATAAATGGAATGTTGTTACATTTCAACCAGGATGGAAAAGAAAAGCATTTCCCTAACAGGGAGTGGCTCTCAAAGTGTGGCCAAAGCGTAACAGCAGCAACAAATGCAAATTCTTCTAAATGATGTTAGAAACAGAATCCTGGGCCCTATGCCAGATTTATATAAGAGGTGTGTGTGTGTGTGTGTGTGTGTGTGTGTGTGTGTGTGTGTGTGTGTCTTGGGGAGGGCTAGGGAGTGGGGGGTCCAGCACCCAGTTTTAGCAAGCCCTGCAGGTAATTCTGAAGCAACTGTGCTGGACTGTCAGTGACTTAAAAAAAAAAAAAAAGCTGATGACCTTTACAGTTCACAGTGAAACTCAGCTTATGTTGGTGTTTTGGGTGAAAAATATATTTAATCATACTCAAAGTTATGCAATTGCCAACTACCAAATGCACTATGGGTTGTGATGATTTCATACTTCAGTAATATGAGCTCTGCCCAAGAGAAATCACATTCCAGAGTCAGCCCAGAGGTGGGGTTGTCTAGTAGGGCCTCTGTTGGCTGATATTTCCTTCAGACCAGTCCAGGTGTTCCATCCCACCCAGCCTGGTTCTCACTAACCTTCAAAGGAAGCAATTGAACTCTTCCCACATATGGTTGCTGTTGAGCTCAGCGCCCGGTTTCTGGTGCACACCCACTCAAACAGGTTTATTAGAACCAGCCCACTCAGGGGCAGAGCTTTCATTTCACAACCATGGTGTTTAATCAAGAGTAGCAGATGCAAGGCAAGAAAATCATCAAAGAATAGAGAAAACACAGCAGCTGGACACAGCTCAACCCACCCTTTTTATTTTCATGAAGTTGCCATGGTGATTATGATGTACCTGAAGTCAAGGACATTTACCACCTTCCAGCCTCCGTCCCCTACAGGGATGTTGTAGGACCCTCTGCAGACTCTACACCCTCCAGTTAGTCCTCAGTTTCAATCTGCTGCCTTTCTTTAATGTCTAATAACTTGCAAGTTTAGATGATACTGCAGAATAGCTATTATCATAACTTCATTTTCCATAATTCTGTGATGGAGGAGGAGTTCTGTTTACTCAGAGTCCAGAGATAAAAGACTTTAAAAATCCCAGGCGCAATTACCATTCTGGTGAATATAATATGAACTACCTACTATATACATGGATTGTTTTTCTCTCTGCACTACTAATGATCAAGGATTCAAGGAAAGTGGAGAACTATTTTAAAAGTTTAGGAAACTTCTAAAAACTATCTACAAAGGAAAGAAGAAGTAGAGATTAAGGGGAAAATTGTTACTGGGATTTCAAAATGGAGAAAATCTTTCCCCTAAGTGTAATTAATGTTTCTCAAAGAATGATTCTCTCCATCCGAGGCTCCTGAAACCCTAGTAAGGGAAGTAGAATCAGAAGATGATCACATAAGGGCTCTGTACCCTTAGGATCAAGGAGGCTTCAAGCCAAAGTATAAAACTGAAGAATTTTTTTTTATGTCACCCTACCTAATATCTCCAACTTGTTCAACAGCAGTTGGGCCTGCAAGATAATTTCCTGGAAGGTACCAACTGCTAACACTTTTAGTTATTAAGTAAAATCTCATCTTTACACATTTTTCAATTGAGATAATCACATTTTAACACTGTTTTAGTGGAGCCTTCCTGATCAGATTACAAATTACAGGTCACTTCCCCAAATGACCTTTTTATTTATTGTTTTCTTTTCCTCTGTAGCACATATTGTCATTATAAACTTATACATCCTATGTATTTATTTGATTTATTTCCTGTCTCCTCCCACTTGAATGTCACAGGGTTTTGTTTTGATCAACTGTTGTATACACAGTGCCCATAGAGCGAGTAACACAGCTGAGACCCTGAAAGATTTGTCAAATGAATGACATTATGGGATATAGTATCTTCTAGATTCAAAATTGACTCACCAATGCGGAATGTAATGCATCAAATCCAACAAAGATGTGGAGTAGAATTTGTTTAAAAGGTTCCTCAAACCTCACTACTTCAATCAATTTGTACACTTTACCTAGAATGAGGAGGAGACTCTAGAGTTGCTGAGGGGGAGCTATGACTATCTTTGATTACCGTAATAAACTTCCTCACAGAGTGAAATTGAAAGGCAGAGCCAGATCACAAAGACACTATAACCATAAGGACTTCTACTTAGACTTATATACAAATACGGTCTACATCCAGATATGGCTGAAATGCTGACACAAACAAACACACTACAAAGCTGTGCATCATCACAAAACAAATGTAAAATGCTGAGCTTGTCTGCTAGTGACACGGGACACTAATGCTTCAAGAGATTAGCTTCCTTGCTCTATGACAACATGGATAATTATAGCATCATGTTTATTATGCTGTAGCTAGCAAAGCACACATTCATTATAATGCAATTCATCCTCCTCTTGGGACTTCAGTATAAATAGAGATGTTATATTTTGGACCAAATCAAGGGAGGTTGAGCAGGGCATGCTCAGTGGAACCAGATCACAGCCATGGTGTGACAAGTGGCTTTGTCTCTCTGCCAGGCCTTGATGTTGTTTCCTGGTACCATGAGGGTGGTTACAGTCATGATCAGTGTGATGACATGGTACATGTTGGATGATCATCTCATTTCTCATGGATGCCACTAATAAATAATAATTTAATAGAGCCCTTGGCCAAACTGAGCTGTGTTCAAGAAGGCACCAGACCAGGAGCTTTAACCAAAGAACAGATGCCCATTAGTGAAAAGAACGTGTCTGTTGTGGCTCATGAGGAGATTCTAAATGACAATGTGTTTCCCAAACACGCTGAGGTGAGGCGCAGTAAGTCCCAACTTCATTACTGTCAGCTGAGGGAACTGAACATTCATGATAACACTTGGCAGGCAGCTGGACATATGGGATGATCCAGACTTTCCTTTCCCCAGGAAGGAGCATGATTTTGTGCAGCTGAGAGTGGCATTCACACCAGGAAGGCAGGCAGTGCTCAGCTCAGCTGTGTAGAGTCTGGTGGCTGCTCTTCCATCTGTCTACTCATCTACAGGGAGACCAGGCCCCACTTAAGCAAAGCAGTTGGGTGAAAAAAACCCACTAGCCAGTCAATTACTCACTTTAGACCAACGCTATGTGGGTGCACTTTTAAATACATTGTGGGTCAATTTATTCCTTTATTTCTTTACTCAGAAAAAAATAGTAAGTCACCTACTCTACACTATACAATGGGTTGGGGATACAAAAGAGATCATAATCCCTGCCCTTGAAGAGCCCAGTCTAGTTGGGGAAACTGACATGTGATTTGATCCTTACAAAGCAAAGCAAGAGTATTATCATTGTGATACACACACACACACACACACAATCTACCACCACCACCAATAACAAAACCCCAGTGAGCTGGGAGTATACAGAGGAAACAACTAATAGTAAGTAGAGAAGGAAATAACTTAGAAAACATAGAGGAATAATTTATTTGCTGTTTTAAGGATAGATAAGTTAGTGCCAACCTATGAGACATGCTAGGCAAAGGCTGCGTAGACTATAGTCTGCTGTGCACAGAGAGAAAAAAATGCAAACAAGAGGCTCCTAATGTTCATAATCCCTAATATTCACCTTTGACTAAAAAGACATGAGGTACCATACCAACTGGTCTCTGGTGAGCTGTGATGTGGCCAGAGGTACTTGTCACTGTGTCCCACATTGCCTTTTAGGTTCAGGAACTTTATGTCTGTGGCCCTCTGACTCTGTTCCTCATAACCACACCATCAGAGAGTAAGGCTGATGGGACAGAGAAACAGAATTTACGAGGGGGACGTCAACCTGGGCTCCCAAAGTGCAGTTCTTTATTCAAGTTAATGGACTGCTCTTAGGTAGTGATAGATTGAAGTGAGGCACTCAAAACCAAAAAATGCAGAATGGAGAAAAAAGCAGAATGCAATAGTGGTTGCATTTCCTTACATGTGAAGTTATATGCAGAGGAAGTTTTTCTCAGTTGTTTCAATTAGCACTTTTAATCAGGGCCAAGGAATAACAGTGGCAGAATCAACAAATAGCATCACATTCCGGTCTGAAGTCACAAGGGTCTCCAGAAAACTGCCAATATATCAGCCCCTAATGAATTAGGATAAAGACCTAATTTAATATATATTATGGAAAGGAAGGGAGAGAGTTAGAAACATTGTTGAGAGAAACATCAATCAGCCGCTTCCTGCACACTTCCCATTTGGGATATGCCTACAACCAATGTACATGATTGACTGGAATCAAACCCAGGACCCCTCAGTCCACAGGTCAATGCTCTATCCATTGAGCCAAACCAGCCAGGGCTAAAGACCTAATTTTTTAAAATTACTTAATTATGAGTTGTGACTGAGCTGAAGTGCTCCAGCATATTTAATGGAGATTGTATATGAATATATTTATTACAGTACTTGTTAAAGAATTTGGGACTGTGAGGTAGAACCAGATTTGAGTCACATTTCAGAGTCACCTCCTGTCCTGGTTGTAAAGGATTCTCTTCAAGGTGCAGAATTACTCCCTCCTCCCACTTCACAGCTCAATTGTTAACTTCCTATTATTCATTTCCTTTCAATGACAATTTCTATGACTTTACAGTAAACTGTGTCAAACCTTTTTTTAATGTGGTGAGTAAATACATTTAAGAGAAGCAAACTCTTCTGTTCAGTATCAACCGAGCAGTCCAGACAGCCAAACCCAGTGAACGGGCTGGTGCTGGAACCAGCAGGGAAGCTTCTGGCACCATGACCAAAGATGTGTCGGATGTTTTGGCTTCATACCAAGACATCAAGTGCTCAGCTTGACCCTTCTAATCTCTAGAACTCATGGGTCATAACTCCTCACACTCAGTGTATAAGAGGACACATCTACTTTCTAAGCAGAGTGGGAAGTAGGAAAGAGCAACATGCCAGCAAAATGAACTGAGAATAATTCGGAAGTAACTAAACCTTAGTGAGTTTTGGGTAATGTTTCCCTTCTTAAACTAAAGAAAGTTCAAGACTGTGATATAAGAATGCTACTTTGACTTGCATCTTGATTTGTTTTCTTGAATAGCAGAGAAAAAGGTTAAATTATGGTGAGAGGCCAAAAAGTGCATTCAACTCTAGTAATCCCCATGGGAGTGTGTTATGACATGTTCCTCATATGCTATGTATGATAAAGGGAAATAGACTGAGAATTGCTGCTTGAACAGAATGAAAATGGTCCTGATTTTCACTCTGCTTCTGCCACTATGACTTTGGTGAAGTTACTTAGAACCATGCAATGGCCAAGAAAGAACTAGATCTGTTATCAGAGAAATGAATTATGGCCTTTCTCCATTGCCGGTGGCAGTGGAGTTCTTAGGGTGCTGCTAATAGCATTCCTAGAGGCCTGCACGGAGGAAGAGATGTGGTAGAAAGATTTATTTACATGGAATTACATTCCTCAGTTTCTACAGTCCCATTTCCCTTAATTCAGTCTTGGAAGAAGTGTAGCTGAGGATTCAGCAGAGCTAGAAGCAAAGCCAGTGTCTAAAGTTTCCATTCCATGGTATAGCTGGGTTTGGTGATGTCAACTCCTGTACTGGTTGTAAATGATTCTCTTCAAGGTGAGGAGTCACTCCCAACTCCATTTCACAGCTCAATTATTAACTTCCCATTATTCCATTTGCATCAGACTAGCATCAGGCTAGCTGCAGGTGTATTATGTGTGGAGTTCACATCGCCTCGAGTCATATAGGCAAATGCAGGAGCTTAAGTACTCCACAAGCCAGGAGTGCAGAGCAAGAACAAGAGCACAAAACAAAAGAGAGAGAGAGAGAGAGAGAGAGAGAGAGAGAGAGAGAGAGAGAGAATTCCTTTGTTGAGGAGTTTAAATATCTCACATCTTCCCATGCTTGCTGTGGCCATGCGTATTCTGGCCAATGACCTGTTCCCAGGTGTGACTAATAGGCATGTGTCTATTCTTTTCTTCTCTAGTCCCTTCCTTTTGCTCCTTTCCAGTTATTCATAACTGGGTTATTATAAGTACTAGAGGCCCAGTGCATGGGTTTGTGTACCAGTGGGGTCCCTCAGCCTGGCCTGCACCCTCTCGCAATCCAGGACCCTTCAGGGCATGTCAGAGAGCAGGTTTTGGCCTGATCCCTGCAGGTTGGGCCAAGGGATCCCACTAGTGCATGAATATGTGCACCAGGCCTCTAGTATGCCTATAAGATCTTTGGTTAATCTCTCTTGTTCTCCCCCTTCCCTCTTTCCTCTGAGATTCATCAATCTGCTCCATGTTTCCATGCCTGTGGTTTCTACTCCTGTGTTGAGTGCCTGCCCCCCTGGTGGTCAGTGCACGTCATAGCTAGCAGCTGATTGGCCAATCAGTCAGTCACTTAGGCTTATATATATAAAGATTAGATATACTTACACACACACACACATCAAAGACAACACCAAAATTTTCAATTAGCACTTTTAATCAGGGCCAATTTCATACTGATAATCATACACATTATCAGCCTATCAAATAAAAAAATCAAACCTAGCAAGAATCCTGAGAATCCATAATACTCTTAGCATCTCTGAAACAGTTTTATGCACAAAGCACAAACACTTCTGATCAATGTTTAATATTGGATCCAGACTGGGTTAGAGAGGCAGATATACTAATAAATTTTCGTAAACATCAGTTCTTTGCCTGTCCATAGTGTTAACTAAAAGAGCAAGTATTTTTCACAGCTGAAATATAGGAAAGAAAACTTAGGGGCAATGAATTAACTCCCAAGTATAGTAAATGCTCTGATAATTACATCGGGACTCTGTGTCCTTAAACTTTCAAAACAGTCACAAATTCAAAAATCTTACCTTATTGTTTCAAATTAAATGTTCTATCCCCGTTGTTATTTTGTAAAGATATGGCTCCTGTTTTGTTATTGAGGAAGGTTTGATAACCTCAAATTTTAGTTAACAATGAATTAATTTGTCAAACTTAGAGTGTAAGTAGGATAACTTTCTTTACATTTTCAACAATAGAGGAAACAGTAATCCTCATGGCAATGTTCAATGAAGTGAATCTGACTGCTGCATTGGTTAACTTTCATCAAGGGTCTAGTCATCTGACTGCTGAATCATCTGGCTGCAGAGTCAGGTGGCTGCTGCGTCATTGGCTGAAACTGGGATAAGAGATTCTGGTCTTTACCTCAGCCAAGGAGGCTAGAAAACTGTCCTGTGTCCAATCATAAACTACCCTCTCTCTGGATTGGGGACTAGTAAGACTGAGGTTTACCTCTTGGAGACACTGGTGTTAGCATACATAGAAAAGCCACTAGCTGCAATGTGGGTGGGGGAAAACTGAGGACTAGTGTTGGACTCAGATGCAGGATTCCCAATGCTGCTTCCCCTAGAGCAGTGGTCGGTAAACCGCAGCACGCAAGCCACATGCAGCTTGTGAGTCACAGTTTGCTGCTCTGTTTACTAATAAGTTTGCCGACCCCTGGATTAGACTAAATGTTACCATGTAGTTGGAAGCTGTGAGAATTAGGCAATTGTGGCATATTGTGTGCAAAGAGGTAAAGGGTAGTATATGACAGTGGTTGGCAAACTCATTAGTCAACAGAGCGGCAAACCGAGACTCGCAAGCCATATGTGGCTCATGAGCCCCGGTTTGTCAACTACTGTCCTAGATGTTACCTGTCAGGGAGTTCATGGGTGGTTGTGGATGCAGGAGGGTGTTATCAGGGACTTTCATTGCTGCTATTGTTGTTCACCTACAGATTGCTGTGAGCTAAGCTTCAACCCCTGGGTGGGAACAATGAAGGAGTGGTTATCAAGGACAGTGCTCTGCCCCTTACTAACTATAAGGCTCAGGAAAAGGCAGAAATATCTGAGCCTTACTTCTCATTTCTAAGAACTCTACTTTAGATCCATGTTCCCTGGTTCTACAGGTACAAAGGATCCTGGCATTTTTGTTGTACCCATCAAGTAAGGTTTTGGTAATACTTAACACTCTTATGTGAATATCTTAGAAAGTGAACTGGTTTCTGGGGAGCATGTATTAAATATAAAAAATAAATCAAGCAGTCCATTATTTTATTTTTATTTTTTTCAGTCCATTATTTTAAATGTTGCCCTATATATGAATAGATATATAATAATTAGAAGTAATCCAGTTTGCCCTCTATTCCAAGGAAGAACTCTACTTTAAAAATGTTCTTAATTGAGCCAGCTTCTTACTATGATGAGCAATTTGCTATAGGGAGGGAGCCCATTCCAATTTTGGAGCAATCTAAGGTAGAAGGTACTTATGTATATGAGCTGAACTTTGGTTTGTTGAATCCAATGTGGTTCCCCCCACTCCTCCTCAGATGTTCTTTGTAGTAATCCTTCTTATATTTGTGTTGTACATTGCATTGTGTTATTGTTATTTATGTTCCTCCTAGCCTTTCCCTTTCTCATTCGCTTTAATTCTTATTCCTTCAGCCCTTCTCTCATTCCATAGTTAAGCCTTTCATCCTGCAGGTTGCTCCCTCTGATCCACTCTAAGTGATCAATGCCTCTCATAAAATGTGCCAGAAACACTTTTCCAGATGGGGGATGGCCTCATAAACTTGGGTATGACCTACAGCTGAGCACTAAACTAGGGTGTGTTATATCTTTTAAAAGCCACATTGTAACTTGAGATCTATTAAAATCCCAAGTTATTTAATATGAACTGCTGTTTGCTTCCCATTCAAAAATATAATGTAAGACGTACATTTCACTAATAATAGATAACCAACATGTTCTTGCCCTTATAAGCACCTAAAAATGCCTTAATATAGATTTGTTTCACAAGCTTTATATAGTTGATTTTACCTTCATGAGACCATCTGATATATGAATATTTAGAAAAAAAGTTACTCATATTTAAATGACATCATCTTATTTTCTCTAATTTTATTTTACTTATGAGTTATTTCAAAATATATAAGGCACTCACTTCTTCATTTGTAACAGAATTCTTTTTATTTTATTTTTTTGAGGCACAGAGCATTGTGGCTGCAGCTAATGTCTCATTCACAATCCCTTCCCTATTTATACTCTTGGAGGTAACACAATGTGAGGTTGGAATCCACCACAGCTTTGTGTATTTTATGTGTTTACTATATATTCATGTATATGCAAACCATATGTAATTCTGTTTTCAAAGTTTTAAACATCTATATAAATAGTATCATCTTTCTGCAACTTTTCTTCTATCAGGATTATGTTTCCAATTGTATTTAGGTTGACATATGTATTTTTGGCTCATTCATTTTGATGTATCTATGGTAACTCTTTAAATAATCATCCAGGTTAATTAGCAGACTTCTTATGGGAAGGTCAATGATTGTAAAATTCTTCACTATTATAACCAATGCTGCAATGGAAAACCATTTTTATTTATATACCTCCTTGGTATATGAGAGTTTTGGTAGGGTCAATCCTTAGAAATGGAATTGGGAAGTCAGGCCATTGGTATTTACAAATTGTCCTCCAAATGATTATATTTATGTTCAAGAAGAAAAGCATACTGTTCTATATAAGGGTAAGACAAAAATTTTTCTTTTGTTGAGCAAAAAGTAAAATGCCTAGAAATGCCCAGAATGTCCAATAAACCTATGAGTTTCTTTAAGGAAACAACAAATAAGAAATACTTCAGGATAAGTTCAAATTCTGATGCATTATTTGGTCAAATGTATGTACTGAGGAACATTATAAGAAAAGGTTTTATGAAACCCTCTATTGCAGTTAGTAAAGAAAGAAATACTCTTGTAATTATTGGCCATTGTACTACATAACAGCTCCTTGATAGATGTCATGGGAAAAAATCCTTTGTAGCAACTACAGAAAAGCTGTGTTGCTGGACATTTAGTTCTATTTTTTCTTTTATACTCTCTACATTTTGTAACTATTGATATTTGTCCTGCTTGATTACTAGAAGCTTTGACCACACATGGGAGTGTGACCCACTATTGGCAACAATACAAACCAGAAAAGCTTGGCACTTTTTTTCTACTCATGTCTTCTCTCCATCCAAATATTTCAATTTCATGTAGTGCTAATATAAGTATTTTTCTGAGCTGCCTCAAATCCCTTTGGAAGGAAATGAGAATATGAATGAATGAAACAAAGAAAAAGTGAGCGACTAAATACATCCTTATCACTAGCTTTAAGTACAATTTCAATCTGAAGCTCTGATCTTGCTTTTTAAACTACCTTCTGCACATTTCCATTTAAGTGACCTACAATGGACTCAGACTCTGAAATGAAAATAAATATCTTCCTCATAAAATAGCTTCCTTCTGCTATCCTAACAAAAAAAGTTTTATTATTTTTAAATAAAAGTAATTATGGATAATACTATGCATAGAATGGTGTAGAAGGGGAATCTCCATTTGTCTCCTCACAACCTCACCTATAAAATGTTATTATTTAATATAGAAATATGAAGTTTTTCTCAATCTTATTTCAAATGAGAATAGATTGATGTGCATACATTTTATATGTCTAGACATGTGCTTGGTGCTAGATTACAAAATGGGGAGGACTTAATCCCTGCCCTCTAAAGAGTTCAAGCAATCATCTTTGACTCTTTATTCCCACATTCTATATATTCAGTCACCATATGAAACTGATTCTTCTTTTGCATTGTTTTCTGGAACCTCTCTTCCATTCTTGTACAATCATCATTTCTTACAGTTTTTTTCATCCCTTTCTCAGACTACTGTGATCTCTTCTTCATTGATTATTCTCATCTTATCTCCAAATCTTATCACTGTCCTTGCCGCCCACTGCTCCCAGATTAATATTTGTCAAATACCTCTCGTCCATCTGTCTCCTGCTTCATACAGCTGTATTTCCCCATCTTATCCAAAAGGCTGTCTGGCAGCCTTCCACAAGCACCTGTTCTGCTTGTACTTCTCTTACTTCCCACAGGAGCCTCTCCCACATCCTATCATGCCCATTTCATGGCAGGATCACATCTCCTGCTTCAGAGAGCATGGGGAAACCTCAGCTTCTGGTTATTTCCTTACCTCCCCACCCCCTACACCATGGGCACCATGCCTACTTTCATTTACTTCTCCTTCATTCCTTCCTCCCAACTCTGAGCCAAATGTGCTCATTTATTCATCCTGACTCCCAAGTCAGTATAGCTAACATGTGCTTTGGCAAAGCAGCCCTGGCAAATAGAAGCAACAACACCACTAGATTCCTCTTTGATAAAGAAACATAGAAGGCTAGTGATTATGGTCAGTGTGGTCACACCCATGGAAAGTCCTGTTAACCATGGTAAACCACCTTCCATGCATAATCCATGGAGAAAATGTCAAGAACTAATCTAATTTCAATAGAAGCATTTACTTAAAGAGTCTTGAAAATACTCAGGTTAAGTTTAATGGTAAGATAATTAAATTTTTAATAGAGAAATTAAAAATTCAATGAAATATAATTTAATTATTTATACAATCAAAGAGAGGAGGAACTCTTCCAATGTAAACCTCTCTGACTGGCACCACATACTGGCCCATTCTAAAGAGGAACAATGAGTTGTATAAAACGGACGATCGCCCCATTGACTGCTTGGTAGGTTTACCAGGAACAAGGGCTCATACTGATGGAACCTTTTTCTGAAGTTATGAAACTGCCTCTTCCTCTACTGCCTCCGCCTCCTCCCACTGCTCAATATTTACTTCTTTTGAAATGTCAAATCTGAAAAGGTTACAATTCACTCTTAAGTATACATCCCTGAGTAAGCATTTCAAAAATTTTTAATCAGCTCTCATTAGGGGGTTCTGTGGCAGAATTCTTGATACACAGCTCCCCATTACAACTAATCTGAGGGGTAGTTGATGGCTCACAGCAGGAGTTGTAAGGCTGTTGCAAATTGAAGACATTTATATGAAATCATTTATTTTTTAGGGTCTTTTGCCTCCTCCCTCCCCCAACACACACAACCTAGCCTCTGCAAAGGATGAAGTGACAGAGATATAGATGGTTCTGTGTGGGCTTTTTCCTCTGGACCTTTCAGTGAAATCAATCTTTATGTGCCATTAATACATCTTTAATATAACCATACTCGTCACCAAACTAATGTGTTATTAAATCAGAGTCTCCCGGGAATTCTCTTAAGGACTGCATTCATTTTATAAAATGTGAGAGTAAACAAGAAGTCAACATGGGATGGACAGAATACTCTTAAGAACATAGAAAGAGTAAAAATAACACAACACTTCATTTAAAACCTTTGCAAAAAGAAGCAAAACAAATTTTAAAAGTCCTAGATAGCTACCTTGAAGGATGGGGTGTGCTTGGAGATTTCAAATAAATGAAGAATGCCACAAGGGTTAATTGATGTCAGGAGGGCAAGGCTGAGGAAACCACTCACTGTTGATTGAAGGTGAATAATTTGTTCCATCCAGAGCTCTTTTCTGAATGACCTATGCTGATTCCCATCAGCAGACAGAATTAGTTATCCCTGCCAATGTGTTCCCCTAAGGCCTGTGCATTTTTCAATTCTCTGCTATTTGGTTGAGTTATTCCCTAAATGAAGCAATTGCTAATTTATAATTAGATCCAATAATAGCATAAATATTTGTAATGGAAAACTTTGAAAATTACAATATGAGTCTATAGACGAATCAGAGATATAGCACATTTATTATTCTTAACACCAATTGGCTTAAATCTTGCCTTAAAATCTTGGTCAGGATATATTAGCTCGATTTTTTGATGAGCTTAATATGATGAACTTAATACTTGTTTTGTTCATCCTTGTTTTTCATCAACAATCACAGTGACTATTCTAAAGTAGTGGATCTATCAATGTCACTGATGTAAAAAGTTTTACTGTCAGTTCTATGTTATAGGCATTATGATATGAAAGCAACTATTGTTACTTTAAGGCCATGTATCTATCCTTGAGGACCAAATCACACAGGAGAAATTCCTTGTGGCTAGTCTAAAAGTGTATAAAAAAATGACTATGAAAGAATCAGGCTGGATAAGCCACTTAGATTTCTAATTCCTCCTCCTCTCTGGCCAGCTTGGAGAAGTTCTGGCCTCCAGTGCACGGCTATCGGCATCACGGTCAGAACTCATTGCTTCTTCTTCTGCCCCACTGTGCACTCTTAAGTATAGCTGACTGTACATGTAAGTGTGAAACAAACTTGGTCTTGATGTATTGCTTCTTTACTCTCTTCTTAAAAATATTTATTATTTCAGAGAAGAAAGGATAGGGGGAGAGAGATAGAAACATCAATGATGAGAGAGAATCATTGATTGCTGTCTACTGCATGCCCCTAGCTGGAGATTGAGCCTGCAACCCAGGCACGTGCCCTGACCACAGAATTGAACTGTGACCTCCTGGTTCATAGGCTGAAGCTCAACCACTGATCCATACCCAGTCGGGCTATTCTTAGCTCTTAAATCCAGACTTAAAAATTATTTTCCAGTAAAGTCTAACCAAACAAGAGTGAAATAAAAAGTCACTTTGTGTACTTCAAATGTGACCAGTATGACTGAGGAACTGAATTTTAAATTTTATTTAATTTTACTTTAATTTAGTTCCAAAGACTGGTGTTGGCTATATGCTATAGTGTTTGGAAAACTTTAAGTGTGTTTGGAACAACTTGGTTTTGGAATTTACATTTTCAAATTATAAATTTTATGGCATATAATATTCAAATATTGCTGATGGAAATTTAGCGCCCACTTTGAGATATATTTTAGTACATAATATACAAATGATTTTGAAGACTGACTATAAAAAGAAGGATTAAAGTATCTCATCAATATTTGTATATTGATTACATGTTAAAGTTATAATATTTTGGATATACTGGATGCTACAAAATGAATGTTTGTTTCCTCCCTCTTCCTCCCCCCCAAAAAATTTACATGTTGGATCCCTAATGGTATTTGGAGGTGGGGCCCTTGAGAGGTAATTAGATCATGAGGGTGGGGCTTTCATCAGAAGTGACCATGCTGGCACCCTGACCTTGGACTTTCCAGCCTCCCAGAACCATGATAAATAAATGTCTGCTGTTTAAGCCATCCAGTCTATAGTATTTTGTTAAGGCACACAGAGCTGACTGAGACACTGGGCTAAATAAGACAGATTAGCAAAATTTATTTCACTTGTTTTTCTCTTGTACTATTTTTAATGTAAACAATCAAAATCCTAAAAAGAATCCTGCAATGGAAAATCGACTCTTATTATTATATTTCCCCTCATCAGCCCCATAATTGTGACACAGCATTGGAAGGCTGAATTTGGAAATGAAGGAAGTCAGAACAGCAGGATGTGAGATGTGCCACAAGGTCATGATTAAGAGCAGCTTAAGGAAGAGGATTTAAGGTTATCTGCATGGTTTCAGCAGTCCAGCTAGTTACAGATCTATGGCACAAGAATACATTTCTAATGTACACAAGTCAATTTTAAGTTTTGTTTGTTTGTTTCACACTTTGCATATGATAAAGATGGGGTAGGAGCCTACAAAAAAAAGAGAGAAAAGAATAAGGAAGAGGCAAGGAGGAGGAGAAGGAGGGGGAGAAGAGGAAAAGAAGAGGAAGAGAAGAGGAGGAGCAGAAGAAGACAGAAAATAAATTTGACATGTCTTCAGTATGTCTGGCTGGTCAGGGAAGACCTCAGATGAGCCCATCTGCAGAGGACTGTGCTGGACTACAGGTGGTGAGATGTATTCGCACAAGTATGTATTCTCAGGCCAAATTCAGAGAGAGAAGTCCTGGCAATTTGAAAAATTAGAAAGCTATTTTGAATGCAATGGGCTGTGAAAATCTTAGCAGCATTATAATTTGGAAATGAATTTTTAAAGTGTTACTTCATGGACCAGAGCCAAGAAAAAAGGCCCAGGACCAGATTCAGCTCTATCTCGGAGGAGAGAGGATCACCCAGAGATGCCCACGGAATGTTGATTTCAGGGGATGAGGCTCACTTCTATCTCCTTATGTTAAAAGCTGCTTTTTATGTCCTCTTTGAATCCTTTCAGGTGGCTTTTACTGACACCAAAAGAACACGCCATGTATGTACCCCGTGACTGTAGGCATTAATAATGTATATGTTCTCTAGGATTTGATCTAAGAAAGTAAAATGAGTGATGATCACAGCTTTCTCTGATGCCATGTGTATTCATGACAGCACCATTTGAGGGGTCAGGAGACTGAATTCTGACGAGGAGCCCTCAGGAGGATGAAACAGAAGGCATAAGATTTCTGCTTCCAGATATTGAAATGAATCTGCATGAGAATTTTAGCCAGTCGACCTTCCCCTCCAACTTTTCCTTGACATTTTGAAAGTCCAACATCTTATTATTTCACTTGCCAGGGATTTAACCACACTGCTATTAGAAGTCTACTGAGGGCAGGGACTCCATTGCCAACTTCTTTTGTTTGTCTTAAGTCTTGCTGTATGCTCGATCTGGTGCAAAAGTCTACACGATGAAGTACAAATTGGTGGCAACAAAATAGTCCTGGGGATGTAAAGTACAGCATGGGGAATATAGTGAACAATATTGTAATAATAACTATGTATGGAGCCAGGTAGGTACTAGACTTATCAGAGGAATCGCTTTGTAAATTTTATAATTATCTAACCACTATGCTATACACCTGAAACTAACATAAAATAATATTGAATGTCAGCTGTAATTGATAAATAAGACAATTTTATAATCGTTCATGAATTTTTAAAAAGTCTACATGAAATATTGTGCAGTATTTTTTTGCCCTCAGGAAAAATATGTCCAGCTCATACCTTGTTAAACCTATTATATATTGAATTTGAATGCTAAAACAACTCTCAAGGATTGCCTAGTAAACCCCTTCATGGTAGAAATGACGAAGCTGGGACCCAGGCATTAACATCGCTTCCAAATCATGTAGCCAGTTAGCAGGGAAATGAAGCTAGAATCCAGGTCACCAAAGGATTTGCTTCTTCATACTGTCTTAGCAATGTCTGGGATTAATCAGGTGCACATTCACAGACAAAATATTCCGAAATATACTTTTTGGTCTCTCCTTTTAACTTTAAAGATTCATGATACAAAAATGTGATTTTTAGTGCATTTTTAGAAAAACAATTTTAAATATTTTGATGGTTAATGTTCTTAATGCCCAAAGTAAAAAAAATAAGATAAAAATCAAATGTTTAATCCAGGATGAATTCATACATCCTAATTCTCAGCATCACTTAGCATTTACTTTGTACCAGAAACTGTGACAAACACTTCATGTGCATGATGTTCTTTAATCCTCCCAAGGGGTAAGCACTAGTATTATTAATATCTGCAATGAGGAAACTGATACCCAGAGAGGCTACTTTACAAGCCAAAGTCACACATTCATCTCTTTCAATGATGGAGTCACTGGGCACCTGCAGGTTCTGAGTTATACTTAAGTCTTCAACATCTGCTCGCACAATCAACTCATTTGCTGAATATGACCAGTCAGGTGAGCCCATGTTGGGATTCCTATGCCACTTGAAGAGGGAGACACAGACGTTGAAATAAATAGAGACATAATTCTCTGGATAGTTCTTTTTTCCTAGTGAAATTTTGCAAAGCAAACGTCAAACAATGGACCCATTGTAAACCAACTGTTGACTAGAGCAATTCAAATCATGGTCCCCAGAGAACAAAGTAAACATCACTAGAAGCTAATGCTGGAAGCAAACATGGAGGCTATCAGGTTGCAGGTGAAGATATTTGCCTTTAATTCCTGGTTATATACTCCATGTGGTGGAAACTGCTAGAGCTTTCTCACATCCCATTGCTCATGTGGAGTTACACTTCCCTGCCTCTTTGTAGCTAGGTGGCAGTTCAGGACAATGCCAATGAGTAGAAATTAAATGTGACTTCCACCTGAAGTTTCTAGTTACTGATGAGAAGCCATGCAATATTCTCTTCCCTTTCATTGTCAGTTAAAAGCTGTGAGCTTCATATTATGTGGCTACAAGATAGTGAAGACTCCCTTCATCTGTCCCAGCTCTAAATTGTATGGGGAAGAATTGTCCCAGATTACAGTAGCAGACTTTGCCTAATAAGAAATAAACCTTCAGAATTTGGGAATACTTTTTTTTTTTACTACAATATATCTTAGACTATTCTTACCTAATACCCACTGTTGGTTTTGGCTATAAACTTATTAGTAAAATAACTGTCCTTGGAACAAAACATTATTTTATTCTATGCTTAAGTAAGAAAACTATTACTGCCTTAATCTAAAAGTCATAACCAAACTGTGTAATCAGAGAAAGAAAATGACTACAATAACTCAGTCACTTATTAAATCAATATTTATGTACACATTTTAAAAAACATACACTCATAAATAATTTTGTCATTAAAATAAAACTTGACGATGAATTAAATAAGATGGTGAGGAAGACAATAGCATGGGTAGGAAATCAGTAAAGAATTTATGCCTACATGTCTGGAAGGAGCTGAAAGAGACACCAACTACTAAAATGCAGAAGGCTGAAGTAGAAGGCATTTTCAGTGTGAGGTGGAGACCAGAATCTCAGAGAGACATAAAGTGTTAGAAAATAAGAAATTTCCAAAACAGAAATGCCAAATTGGCAGTTTGTTACATAGACACAGAAAATTCTCAAAAGAAAGGTTTGGACACTTATATAGATTAACTAGAGGCCAGGTGCATGATATTCATTGCATGGCTGGGGGAGGGGTGTCCTTCAGCCCAGTCTGCTCCCTCTCCAATCTGAGACCCCTTGAGAGTGTCCAACTGTCCATTTAGGCCCAATCTTACTTGAATTGGGCCTAGACAGTCGGACATCTCTCTCACAATCCAGGACTGCTGGCTCCCAACTGCTTGCCTGACTGCCTTCCTGATTGCCCCTAATTGCTTCTACCTGCCAGCCTGATCATCCCCTAAACACTCCCTGACAGCCTGATTGATGCCTAACTGCTCCCCTGCCAGCCTGTTTGCCCCTAACTGCCCTCCTCTATGGGCCTGCTTACCCCTAACTGCCCTCCCCTGTAGGCTTTGGGCTTCCTCAACTGCCCTTTCCTACAGGCCTGGTGGCTTCCAACTTCCTCCTCTGCTGGCCTGGTTACCCTAACTACCCTCCCCTGCAGGCTTGACCACCCCCAACTGCTCTCCCTTGCAGCCTGGTTCCTGCCAACTGCCCTTCCCTGCTGACCATCTTGTGGTGGCCATCTTCTGTCCACATGGGGGAAGTCATCTTGTGTGTTGGAGTGATGATCAGTCTTTTATTAGGTAGGATAGAGGCCTGGTGCGTGGGTGAGAGCCCGCTGGTTTGCCCTAAAGGGTGTCCTGGATCAGGGTGGTATTCCCTTGGGGCATGGGGTGGCCTGGGCAAGGGGCCTGTGGTGGTTTGCAGGCTGGCCACATCCCTGGCAACCCAAATGGAGGCCCTGGTTTCTGGGATTTATTTATCTTCTACAATTGAAACTTTGTAGCCTGGAGTGGAGCCAAGCCTTCTTCTGTACAGCCATTGAAACTTTGTTGCCTTAAGTGCTGGCCCTGTATGCAGAAAGCTTGGCTTCCTCCATCGCCAGGGGCAACCCAAACCTCCCTCCTGCTCTCTCTGTGGCTGTAGACATCTTGATTGGGTCAATTTGCATATGAGCTCTGATTGGTTGGTGGGTGTGCCTGGTAGGTGTGGCTTATGGGTGTAGTAGAGGTATGGTTAATTTGCCTATTACTCTTTTATTAGATAGAATAATAGTGGTAAAATTAGTAAGTATCTAGGAAATAACTGAATCAAGAGCCATTAAGATCTGTCAGAGTATATTTTTAAAACTTTTTTAGAGGATATCACCATATGTAAATAAAAGAAAAATATCCTTTATTAATGGATGGTTTTATACTTTTAGTATCTTTGTTTTCTTAAATTTATTTGTAAATTTGATATAATGCCAATTAAATTTGCAGAAAAGGCTTTTTGAGGACCTTGGAAAACTTACTTAAAAGTAATGTGAAGCTCAGGTTATTTTGACAAAGAAGAGAAAAAAAACAAAGATTATACTTTATCATATATGAGGACACATTTCAAAGTCCTAGTAAAAAACAGAAGTATGACACTAGTATAAGAGAGATAACTCCAAAAATACTGCATAACTATGTTAATCTGATATATGATCATGCTGGCACCATAATCAATGGGGAAATAGACTATTTAGTCGAAGTTATTGGGAGAAAACTTACTTACCAATTAAGGAAATAAACCTTTGAACCCTAGTCTTATACCATACAGAGAGAGGATTAATATGATTAGAAGTGGATTGTGAAAGGTGGAAGTATAATGCTAATACAGAATATATAGAAGAACATTTTGAGACTCCCCAAAATTTAAAGGAACTCAGTACATCTAAATTTTCACTTTTTGCATAATAGGAGGTATCTTAGACCAAGTAAACAGGCAGCTCATAGAGTAGGGAAGATTTACAATGTCTAAAATAAGTGAGGAGTAATACCTTAAAATATAAGGAAACTAAAACAAACTATGACTTTACTTCTATCAGATCGACAAAAATCAGGAAGCCCAAACAATATAATATCAAATGTTGGTGTAGATGTGGGAAAACAGAAACCCATATGGGATGTTGGTGAGAGTATAAGTTAACATACGCATTCTGGAAAGCAACCTGGCAGTACTTAGTACGGGTACATATAATAACTTGCATAGATTTTAAAAAACAGTGTTGAATTTAAAAATGTTAAAAATTAGAATGACCCTTTGGCAAAAAATTGTTTTCTTTAAATTCAGCATAATTTTGTTTTCTTAAAAAGATGCACAGACAAAAACAATATTGCAAAGATATGTTCATATTCTAGGACACAATTCAAAGATATTCTATGTAAAAAAAATTAAAAAAGAATGAAGCTGCTATTATTAGTAAATCTCTGAACTGGCACATAATTTGTTATAGTTAACCCAATGGAGCAGACCCGAGACTATACATCCTCACTTCACAAACACAATTACTGATGAAATATAGAGAAACCTATCTGTAGCAGAGCTATATTCCAACAGGGAAATTTGGGTTAGAAACGCAATACATAAAAAATTGTAGAACACAGAAATACAGATGGATGTGTACTGCTGTACCCCCCTGAAACTACCTGGCCTTACTTCTAGAAAATCAGAGTGGAGAGTTTGGTGCTGGGCATGAGCTGATATGACAGAATGAGCTTTGCAGATGTGCCGCCTGAATCCTGCACAACATGGCTTTGCCGTAGTCTGCCTTAGTATATTTTTTCCCCTAGCAAAGTCTGAGGTACCTACTTATCATAAAGCTTTACCTCCAGTTACATACATGAGACAAACAGGACTTCTGTCCTCTAGAAATGCAAATGGATGACAGCATAAGATTATTTATTTTTCCTAATAATTGTGTTCCAAAGGAAATGTGCATGATGCTAACTGAGCTGTCCAATACAGTTTCTTTTGACATTTTATATGTATTCCCCCCTCCAAGAAAATGGATATGATGATGTTAATAGGAAAGCAAAGAGTGTGATAAACTAATTTACTTAGTAAGTTTCTCATAGCCCCTGCTGCCATATATTTTTGTGGTTAATTTCATTTGTTTCTAAATACGTGGGAAGATAGTTATTTTTCACTTGCCGGTAATGTACCATCTGTTCAGAGAAAATGAAAAACATGATAAATAAAAGTTTTCCTGATCAGAAAGGAAAGTCAAGAGGAGACTGAAACTGAGGATTTACCTAAGCTTAAATATGTGGTTACATAAATGGACTCCCCAGGCGAGAGGAATGGTTTTATTTGTGGAAACAGCTCAAACACCAATAGTTTCACATGCAGTCTGCTCATTCCAAGTGAAGGGGATTCCCAGCATCATAACTGGTATTAACACTGCCCTTTATGACCTGGGTCTGTGGGAGTTCTACCATTTCCTCAAGATAGCTTCTAAGTGAAAGGACGAGCCACTATAAGAATAGAATCCGAGATCAAAGATCAGAGGACTAAAAAGCAAAATAAATACCAACCTGAAATAAAACTGACAAGTTGGAAAAGAAGGAAGAGGGATCTAACATCAAATCTTTTAAAATCAGAGAAAACGGGGTCACTTCTTGGAAGGGTCCTGTTTCCTTGGTCTGATCACAATGGGCAGAGATGAGAGCATGTTTCCAGGTCCTCATTAGTTACTTAAAAAGAAGTTTGGGGTAAAAGAAGTGGATGAGGAGCATTAGAGAGAAGCGATAGTTTGGAAGTATCAGGGTTTAACTGGCTAAGGCAATAAACTCCTCAGCAATCCACAATATGCTACAGATAGCCACAAATTTATTAGCCTGATATTCATTCACAATCGTTAATGCACTAAATCAATCACTCATCGATGATTTTAGTAATCTTCATGGATAAGAACTCTTCAAGAATCTGGGAATATCATGTTAAATCAGGATTGTCTCAATTCTTCCAAATTTCATGGTATAAAAGAGCTAGTCAATTCACTCATTCATTTTTCCTAAGGGAACAATATTAACTGAGCATCTATCACATGCTAGGAGCCATGCAAAGGCACCGGAAACATATGTGTGAGCAAAATAGACTCTATTGATTCTTTCATAGAAATGGCTCTGTAGATGGGGAAAGAGATGTTCATTAAATAATCATATGATCACAAGTAAAGGTAAGCTCATTGAATGAGTGAAACAAGGCTCTCAGAAGACGTGGACCTGAATATTAAGAAAATCTTCCTCAGGGAAGTAGTTCTTGAGTTGGGATCAGATAAAGAAATAAGAGTATGGTTAAGGTGCAGAAGATAACATTCCAAGCAAAGGAAAGAACACCTGTAAAGGTTATGTGAAGGAAGCAGATTGCATGGCATTTTTGAGGAAATGAGAGAAAGCCAGTGGGATTTTGGTAGGGAAAGCAAGTGGGAGCAAATGTGCATCAGGGTTGAAGAGAGAGGGTCCTTATAGGGTTTTCTCTGAAATGTAAGGACCTTTGTCTATCTGCTGAAAATAACAAGACAACACTCATCATGCCATTTTTTGGAAAGAATCATTTTGCTGCAGTATAAAACATGGTTTGGAGAACAGCCAGAGGGGTTCAAGAAGATTAATAAGATGACTTTTCCAGGGGTATGGGTGGAAGCTGATGGTGGCCTGGAGTGGGCAAGTTAGCATGGCCTTGGAGAGACTTAGAAAGTCATCAGTCACTGAATCAATGACTAAATATAGTAAGAAGAGCACTGTAAAAGGTAGATGGAGGGAACAAGGAACCCAGAGGAAGTGATAGGAATTAGATTGCAGCAAAGCATTCAGAAAGCAATGCCTGTTACGTGAAGTCATGAATGAGGAATTCTTTCTTGAATAAAACCGGGGAGAGGACATTGTATTCCAGGGCACATGGAAAGCAGGAGGGGAGATCCAAGAGCTTGTGGGGAGCCAGACAAAGGCCAAAGGAACAGTCCAAAGATTGTGCTGGAGTCTTGCAAACAATAAATACAGAGCAGCTGGCAAGGTGACATGGGTTGCTTTAGGAGAGGTGAGGACAGGAGAGGAACTGGACAGAAAGCTTGGAACACTGCCATTTGTGTGGGAAACCAGCAGTGGGTACCTGGAAGTGGCATTGACAAAGAGCAGCCAAGTTGCAGAAGGAACACCCAGGAAAAAGTGTGACACGGGGAAGGAAGGTGAGTCAAAAGGCAGATGCCAGGAAGGGCTTGAGTCAGAGGACTGAACCCTGACTATGAATTTTAGCTACATGGGCTGGATCCATATTATGGCCTCAAATATTTTCCAAACTGACCTCTCACTCTGCTACTAAAACTCAACTTTAAAATAAGCCATTTTCCTCTCTCTTCCTCCTCTTCCTCGCTCATAGTAGTCTTTTTCTTTTTATTCTCCTCCTCCCCTTTATTTCCTCCTCCTATTTTTCCCTTCCTCCTCCTTTTTGCTAACAAACCTTATCTTTGTAAGGGACAAAACTGGCCTAAGAAGACAATCACAGCAAATCCACTGTTTTTCCATGATTGGCTTTTAGATGGACATGAGACTTAGTACTAACACGAGTTGTCAGGGCAACCTGGCTGGAAAAAAGAGCCAAAGTGCTGAGGGTGATGGAGGGACAGATGAGAAGGCCAGGATTTGGGTGACACAGCTGGCCCTGAACGGATCCAAGACCAACTACCGCAGGCTTCTTGTAGAATGAACTCCATGTCCTTCCGGTTTGCCATAGCTTAGCAGTGCTGTGGTTGTGTCCCTTCCATCAGAAAGCACTTCTAACAGATATAAAATGTAATTATTCCCTCATACAAACTCCATTTTGTGTCCACTTTATTCATGCTGATTCCTCTGCCAAGAGAACCTTTACTGAATCTTCATCTATCCCAAACCAACACAACGTTCAAGGCCCTTTTAAGTGTCACTTTCCATCACATGCATTTCCTTCCTTTCCCTCGTCTTAAGGAATCATCCCCCTCATCTCATCCTTCAACCATCTAGTTCCCTTCCTGTAAATCTCTTTGACCACTTACAATACAGATATTTATGCACACGCCATATGTTAATTGCGAGACCTTAATTTGCTCAATGCAATATTCCTGCCCAAATGAATTTAACCTTCCAGCACCTAATGCAATGTTTTTAGCCATAGTAGTACTGAAAATTCTGCCTAATTAATAAAATGCTCAAAAACTCTCACAATAAATGAAACAAGTAATGAAAATTCATGGATAATACAATATTTTGCAGTTATGATAAGAAAGAAAATTTCTAGCAGGATAATCAAAGTCAGGGGAATCAGTTAATAGCAATTTCAGACACAACTTCATTGCAAATGACATAACTGAAATTGTAGGCTTGCATCTCATAGCAATTTAGTGATCATAGCACACTTCTGGCACTTGGATGCTTATGGTGCTTAGAGATAAGAATGCAACCACTGCTGCATTTCATTAAGAGCTCATAGATCAGGAATACCAAACCCAAGGCTGTTTTTGTTATGGCAGGGACACACAAAATTGGCAATAAAAGAAGGCAGTATATAGAGCAGAGACATAAGTGGAAGTGACAGATAGAGGATGTAAAGAACAAGGGCCACAAATCTTACTGGACAAGTCCCTTCCCCTGGACAGATGGCACGGTGGGTGGTCAGAGCTATTCTGAGACAGTAAAACAGGATCTGGGGTAGATACAAGGAGGACAAAAAAAAGAGAGATGAGTCTATAAGTGCCTTTCTCAGCCTTTGACAGAGCTTTCCTTAACAAAGCACACCCTTCCCCTCCCGCTTTGATTGATGTCCTCACAGATACAGTTTGTGCTGGTCGCTATAGCACACATTTCAGCATAGTCCTTTAGTTGTTCTGGGTATTTTTGCTTTCCTGACAAGGCTAAAAGCTATAGTTCTGAAGAAGCCACCTCCTCCCTAAAGACAGTACAGAACTGTGCATACACTGAGAGAATCACACATAATTATGAGGAAAGGAATGGAATAAACATGCACCTCTACCAAGAATGAACCTGCAACCTGGGCACGTGCCCTGATGGGGATGTGAACTGGCATCCTTCGATGTACTGGATGATGCTCAACCAACCGAACCAAAGTAGTCAGGTCTGGACCAACTTTTAATCTACTGAATAATTTGTTGCAACTGTGGGGGTGTAGAAGCAGGTTTGTAACAAAGAAAGAGAGAACTATATCAATAATGTCTCCCTATCCATCATGGTACACTATTTTTTAAAGAGAGACAGAGAAAAAAACAATGGTCACTTTGTTGTTGGTTCTCAGCTAGCAGAGTATAACTTTAACATTTCCGGGGAGGTAACAGCACTCAGCAGAAAGTCTTATAAGGAATTGGGAGTGACTGTCACTGAGGTATGGCATGGGCACTGCAGGATGAGGCACTAATCTGAGAGGCGTGTCAGTCATTTCTACCTGATTCATATTAGGTTGACTGGCAAGAAGACAATCAAACCATCATTGACTGAGGGGAAAGTGGAATGTGATTTTCATATTCAAATAATAAACATTTAATGAGTGTCTACTATGTATAGAACTAGAGAGTTGTTGAGGCACTGATTTCGTTGGTTTTATATAAATTCAAGTAACTCAGTCCACAAGCAGCATTTTATGGTTTGTTCATATTCCAGACTCACATGAAAAGTCTTCCATCTGGTTATATCCACAATATCTAAGGTTGGTTCAATTTTGTAAAGTGCAATGACAAATACAAAATAGAAGTATTTTTTTCTAGCCACTCACACACTTTAGAAAACAATGGGAAATTAATCACACAATGCAAAATAATCTTTATTCAGAAGATCACATAAGCAACATATTCAGAATCAAAAACATTTTACATTAGTAATAAGTATCACTCACTTATGCAAGAGCTTCCCAGGGTTGGTAGACATTTGTATTGCTTCACTTTGCTTCCATCAAGGAAATGGGATAAATGCTTTTTAACTTTAACATTTTCAATTCTACATTAGGTGTAGAGTAGGGAAATGCAAAGATGTGGGAAGAGATGGGGGAGAGAGAGGGTTACCTCCAATATTCCCTATAAAGGAAACAGATTAAGACATAGCCACCCCAGACACTCTCTTCTAATTTCTAACTTAGTTTGTCCTAAGTCACACAAGCACATACATCTTCACAGAATTACCCATGGATTTGAGGAAATGTAACTTTTGTTGTTGTTTTAGGGAATAGTGCAGAATTACATCATGCAATTTGCTCCTCCAAAGAAGTAGTTGAAAAATCACAGGCTCCATTGTAAATTAGAATATGCATGTGAGTAAGATGACAGAGCAGGCAGAATAATGTCTCCTTCCTTAAAAATGTCATCAACCCTAAAATCTGTTGGGTATATTATCTTATATGACAAAAGGGACTTTATACATGTAATTAAAATCCTTAAAATGAGATTATTTTGTATTATTTTTTCTTAAAAACCTATCTAATCACATGGATTCTTAAAAGCATAGGATCCTATCTGGCTATAGTTCCAGAAAGATATGGCTCTAATAATGACAGAGCAATGCATTGTCACTGGCTTTAAAGATGCAGGCACAAGCCAAGGAATATGGGTGCCCTGTAGAAGCTGGAACAGATTCCACCCTGGGCGTGTCCACAGAAACCCAGCCCTGCCAGAGCCCTGATTTTGGTTCAGTAGGAACTGTTGGGGACTTTTAACCTACAGTATTGTAAGGTAGTAAATTTTGGTTGTTTTAAGCCACTTATTTTGTGCTAATTTGTTCTAGCAATAAGAGAAAAAATAATACATAAGGACTGGCAGATAAAGTTTGTTGTTTTGTTTGTTGTTTGCTTATATTTTTGTTTTGTTTTGTTTTGTTCTTGTGCCAATATCTCAAATAAATGCACAAAACCATTTTGAGTAAGATGTCAATGGTACCATTAAATTGTGGTCTGGCAATATTTGGTAAAAAGAATAACAAAGTCATGCCAAAACCGGTTTGGCTCAGTAGATAGAGTGTTGGCCTGCGGATTGAAAGTTCCCAGGCATGAAGCTTGTTTTCGAGCACATTCCCAGTAGGAGGTATGCAGGAGGCAGCTGATTGATTATTGATGATTCTAACTCTCTATCCCTCTCCCTTCCTCTCTGTAAAAAATCAATAAAATATATTAAAAAGAAAGACTAACAAAGTCAGATAATAGTGCTTGATTTCTACAACTACTTAGGACTATCTAGTAGGAAGTATGAATTACTTTTCAATATTATGCCTTAAGTAACAGTCATACAAAAAGCAATGCTTCTGGTTTTATTATGAAATCATTGTTGAGGGCTTTACCCATTATCTCATTTAATGTAACCTATGTAATATCCTCAATGAGAAGTTTCTCTCAAAGTTTAGAGCCAGAAGATATTTTGTTCTTCATGATAAAATGTTCTATATACATAACTTCAAGTATACAATTTATTCCTAGAAATTCCTTGTGAGTAGAAGCTAGATCTATCATGTTTTTAGTTACCTGTCAAAATCCAGTGTTGTGCACTCAAAATTATTTTATTTGTGAAGTGAATGAATGAATGACTATAACAAGGCTGATAAGGGTTTCAAAGCTAGGTTTGTGCACAGCCATAGTAATTGCCTTTATTGTTGTATTGACTTTATTATTGGCATTGTTTTTCTTGGTTCTTCCTTTAACATTTTTAATTTATTCTTATAGTGTTATTACATTTGCCTTATCTGCTCTCAAGGGACCCAGCTTGTGGGGAAAGAGAGCACTTGAATATTAACTGCAAAAGAATTTTAAAAATCACTAAACAGATACTCAAATGTTACAGGAACCAAAAATAAATAATGGCTGAAAGTAACTGGCATTTTGTCCAGGGAAAAGGCATTCCAAAGTTGAGGGATGTCAACCCAGGTAGCTTGCTTGGGGGACTTTGAGAAATCTAGTGTTGCTGGAACATAAAGTCATGGGAGAAAAATCTGGGAAAGACAGTAGGACAATGACAGATCAGCTAAGGACTGATAGCATTTGACTATAAGCAACAAAGTGCTATTGAACAGAATAGAGTTTAACACCAAAGGGTTTGGAGAAGACTACCCCGTTTATTGCAGTATGGGAAGAAGTAGAATAAGAAGAAATGAAGAGTACAGTGTCACAGAAGTCAAGAGGGGGCATGTCAAGAAGGAATGGTGATCAGCTGCATAAACTAGAAAAATTACATGAGAGTGAGAACTGGGAAGGCCTCTGGATTTTGCAAATTCAGACAGTTTAGAAAATTCTTCTGGGATTCTGAAAGGGCTGTGTCACTTCAATCATCAGGAATTGATAGAACCCAGAGGCAAGACCACAGGGATGGGTAGTAAGAAGTAGTGAAGAAATGAAGCCTGTTCTGCATGGCATTTAGCAATGACGGGAAGACTATAGGTAGGACAGAGGATATAGGGACATGGAGAAAATACATTTATTTCTTTCTATATATTTTAATGTCTGGAAGACTTGAGTGTAAGAAGAAAGCAGTGGAGAGAAAAGAATACAAATGTATGACAAAGATATTTTTGTCACTGTCTTGGTAGATCACTTAATGGCAGTGCAAGGGCCACATCCCTTTGAGGGCCCTCTGCTGTGACTGCATGGCTTGCTACAGGATGGCTTCAGACAGAGCTCTGGGCAGCTCCATGGCACACCTAAAGAACTGAGATCATTTAAGCCCTTTTTAACTGAAACTTAATATCCTACTAAAGTCATATTGGTATTTAAAATGCATCCACTGAGAATAATGCCACATCCCAGCCATGACTCATCACTTAGCATAGCTGTAATGTTAGTAAATACCAAGGATAGTCACTCAAGTTTATGATTTTATTTTGCATACATATAGTCATACTGACTAGAATACTTAAACACAGTAGATATAAGTCCAGGGGTTTATGTTTGCTACAGAAATCAATTTCATCTTTTAAGTGAGCAATCACAGAACAAATATTCCGAGTACTATTGGCAGTTTATCTGCAGAGGTCTAGCGCCGTGTTGTGCAGAATACACAATAGCAATAATGCGCATTTTGCATAATGGCTAGACATAAACGGAGGGGAGAACAGAACAGAGAGCTACAAGGAGCAACAGAAGCTTTGGAATCAGCCACAAAGATGAGCAATGAGGAAACCTGGCAAATACATGAGTAAATGGGAAGCTTTATAACTTAGAGGGAACTGAGCAAAAGAAGCATGCCAGCCCTGAAGAGAAAGTCCCAATGGAACAAAACCCATACTGCATCCTACATTACTCTGTACTAGAAAAGCGATTTTAAAAAGAGAGGATACCAACTCAGGAGGATTTATTTAGAAGGCTAGAAGGGTGTAGGTGGGAAGAGACTAACTCAGAAGGATTTATTTCGTAGGCTTGTAGCATAGTGGTGGGGGTGGGACCTTGATAGCCACTCCTTATGGAGAGTCAGGATATAAGTTCTTCTTCTCTGTCCTATTCTTTCATATATTCAATGTATTCACACTGTATTTATAAAATAACGCTAGGAGGTTGGGGGAGGGGGTGGTAAATACAATTACATTGTAAGAGTTCTCTGTCTTCCCCAAATTCTCAACTCAACTCCTATATACTGAATAACTAGTAAAAAGAAATATGTGTAAGAATATGTTTATGGCATGCAATTAGCATAACAAAAGAATGATTGATATCTTGTCAGATTTTCTGAGAGACTAAACACTTTTGCTTTTGTTTCCCAGTCACATTTTCAGAGCAAACCTACTTCTTCCTTCATGATGACCTATGAGCCATCCTCACTGCTTCCAGGATGAACACTGGCCCCTTCCAGCTGCTATTGGGCCTCTGTCCTTTTTGTTTTTCTCTGATGACCTCCTTCTCCCTCCCAGCCATATTCTGCTCCCTCCCTGTCCAAACCCATCTCCCTCCACACTGACATCAAATGCAGCCTGTTCTTCAAGGTCTAGCCACAGTGTCATTTCCTTGACCAAATCTTCCCTACTGCTATGTCCCTCTCTTCAGTACTTCTCACTGGTGCATGGTACCACAGAGGTAGCATGTGATTGTTTTCTGGTCATTTCTTACTTTTCATAATGAAGTCTGACAGTTTACTCCAGGGATTTAAACCCATAGAGCATTTGTCCTTGGTTAAGGAAGACATGATAAATGCCATTATCTAAAGCTTTCAACTGCTGAAATAAATCTCCAAGAAAGCTGACAAGATTCAAAGACCACAAGATTAGAGACAGAATATTTGGGTTCAAATCCAGACTCTGAAACCAACTCACTGTGCACTCTAAAACTCATTAACTTCACTGGGTCTCAGATTGCTCATATGCAAAATACGATTTTAAGGATGACAAGAGTTCTCTGGGGCTCTGCAATCACAAGGCCCTGTGACCTTGCTCCGTGACAGGTGACACACACACTCAAACCCATTCAAACACACTTATATGAAGTGTTCTCTGAAGTTGGTGTCAACTTTAAAATGTTGCTTCTGATCTACCTCTTGAAATAAATCATCATTTCTCCCCTCCTGTTATCAATTTTTTAAAGATGTTTCAACCATGCAAGACATAATAACAAGAAAAATTAATTGGTGAACTGAAAAATCCTTGCAATGACAAGGAAACACACACACACACACACACACACACACACACACACACACACAAAAGGGAGAGAGAAAAGAAACCCTGGCCTCTGCATATTTTGCAGTCCTTGTTTATCTCAGGTTTTAAGGTTTTATTCGTGGGATGGCCCATTTGCATCCTAAAGAATATAAAACCTAAGTTGTTAATAAAGGAAAATGTGTAAGTGCTAATCTTGTCATTAACTAACCTTGAGTAAAGCACATATTTATAATTACTTTCAACCCCTTGGGACATATGATGCAGTATCCTTTGCCACTTAATTTCCCCTCCACACTGGTACCTTCAATATCATTTTTTAAATAAATTAACATATATAAAGTTTAAATTTGTTTGGTGACTTTAAGTAAAACACCTCTTGAATACATTGAAATACTATGAGTAATGGAAGACTGGATATGAGAATCACTCAATGGCACTGTGTCTTAGACAGAAACCAAAAGGAATGGAAAACACAGGTTCTATCTCCCAAAAGAGTGGTATTTGCAGCTAACCTTTATCAAGGTCTCACTGTGGGCCTTTTCCTACTTAGAGCCATCCTTAGCGTACATGCCAGGAGCGCTTCCATCTTAGTTATGTTTTGACAGAACAATCTGACAACTACTACAGAGATCTATATCAACAAGGAACTCCTTCATGGCCAGGGAGAATCTGAGTTGATAAAAATAGAAGAACATAGAGTAAAAAGAATTACAGTTTAAAATCAAATTCCTATAGAAGGTGGCATTGGAGTCAGTTTGAAACTGTTATTAGGTACAAATAAATATTATTAAGAGGGAAAGACATGCCAGAAAAAAAGGATAGTTTATGGCAAGAAAAGTCTTATTACAATAATTATCACACCTCTATTTGCCCTGCTCCAGGTCAGACATCCACACTGCAAGGTAAAAGCCATCAACTCTGAGACTCCGTCTTGCTTATAGCTACAAATGCAACACCTAATATGTCTACAATAATAAAAGCCTAACATGCTAATTAGCCTGGATGTCCTTCTGGACACCTTCAGGATAAAGCGTGGGCTGCAAGGGAAGCCAAGGTCCCAGGTGCCAGAGGGAGCCAGTGCTGGCAGCCAGGGGAAGGAAGGTCTACTCTTGCATGAATTTCCTGAATTGGGCCTCTGGTAGTAATAGAAACGGAATGAAAGAAAAGATCTGTATCACTTAGTAGATTGAATTACTGGCCCAATTATTTATTCATCATGTCATCCAGGACCTTTGTAATGTAGTTTTTCAGTTCCTCCCTAAAATTGTAGGTGTACTTTACCACTTCCATTATGGAGTGAATGTTTGTGTCCATCCGTGAATTCATATGTTAATGCCATATCCCTCAAAATGATGGTATATAGAAGTGGGATTTTTGGGGGGTAATTAGGTTTAGGGTAGGTCTTAAGGGAGGGATCCTTATGTTGGGCTCAAGTGACCTTATGAGAAAAGAAAAAGGGAGATCTCTCTGTCCAGGTACAAGCATGAAGAAAAGGCCATGTGAGCACACAGTGAGAAGACTGCTTTTTACAAAGCCAGAAAGAAGGCTCTCCCTAGGAAGCAAATTTGCCTGCACCTCAATCTTAGATTTCCAAGGCACAGGACTGTGAGAAATAAGTGTCTTTTGTTAAAGCCACCTAGTCTATAGTATTTAGTTATAGCAATGCAAGCTAAGACATACTTGTTGACTTTGGATTTGGCCATGTGATTTGCTTTGGCCAATGAAGCTATAGTGGATATGATCTAAGCTGAGGGTTGAAATAAGCATGCCTTGTCCATGTGCTCTGCTAACACCCTAAGGAATACACAGCATGGTGCATATGAGTGTGAGAGCTGAAGAGGCAGTTTAGTAGAGTAATACTGTATAACAGAGTTGAAGCAGTATAACGTTGTATGTGTTAGCAGAATTGGAAGTAGGAATGAGATGAGGAGAAAGCAGTTGAGGAATAGTCTTCATAATAAAATTTAACAGTTTACATTTCAACAGGGAGTCTGAAAAGCAATTATATTAAAGACTGTTTATAGTGGAGTTGCATAAGATAAACCAGAAATTAGAGGCTACAAAATAAAGCTTTCTTCAGAGCAATTCTGCCCTACTCAATGACAAGGTTTGCAACCTACTGTCTTTATGTCATTTTCTTTGACAAAGCCACCAGGATCTTGTTACAGTGTGTTAGGTGACAGCTGTGGGTAAATATTATCCTCAGTCCAACCCAAAGGCTTGATTATCAACTTTTCTTTCTGGGATAGTCATAATCAATGTACACTACACACACACACACACACACACACACACACACACACACACACACACCTGGCAACATTCTAAAAACCAAATAGAAGAAACTAAGCAACAAGAGAGGATTTGAATTCCCGAATGCCAAGTGGCTTAACCATCTTCCTCTTAGCCACTCAGCCACTTCACTGGGAGGTGCCAGAAGGCTTATTGATGCTAATCCTAAGATTTTTGTAGCTAATAAGCACAAGCTGGTAATGCCAGAAGCTCAGGCTGAAGAAATTAATAAACTAACTTCCCAGGGGCTGGGAACTCAGAAAACAATAAAGGTCCAAAGGCATTGAAATCAGAGCCCTGGCTGCCCAGCACTGAACTACTGGACTTCAATGTCAAGTTCAAATTATCTCTCAGTGCATTTTATCCAATGTATTTCAGGCCTCTACTAGATACTTTGAGTACTCTCCTAATTGGCCTCTCTGAAACAGGATGAGAGTCTCTGCTGTGTCACCATTGAGAACAGGTCTGGACTTAAACAGGGATTTGTAGGTAGAAAGTGAATAGTAGGATTAGCAGACCATTTTCTATCCCCATAGTGAGAGTTTATTTTAGGTTAAACTGCCTGCAAGGAAATAGATACTTTTGCAACTTCTACCAGGAGCTTGATAAGTAAATTCAGGATACATGTAGAAGTTACTGCCCACATGTTTCACATTACACCCAACATTGCTTCAATTATCATGACTTGATTTTAATGCTAAAGCAGAATATATGCCTTATGCCACTGTTACTTACTTTTCAAGTCTACAATTGAGAGACACCTTCTATGTTTAGCAGTTTATTTTTCTACTAGAGGCCCAGTGAACAGATTCATGCACCTGTTGGAGTCCCTCAGCCTGGCCTGTGGGGATCAGGCTAAAACTGGCTCTCCTACATCCCCGAGGGATCCCACATTGTAAGAGACTCCACTGGTGCGCAAATGTGTGCACTAGGCCTCTAGTATGCATATAAGATCTTTGATTAATCTCTTCCCACCTAGCCCTCTCTCCTTCCCTCTGAGATTCATCAGTCTGTTCCATGTTTCCATGCCTGTGGTTTCTGGTCTTGTGTTGAGCTTATGTCCTCTGGTGGTCAGTGTGCACCATAGCTGATGGCTGGTCAGCCTGTGGCATATATATATATATATATATATATATATATATATATATATGTTGTTATTCTCTTTCTTTCCCTCTAATTCTAATATTTATAAATAAAAACCATTGAAATATATATTTTGATATTGTTCTTTCTTATAAAAGCACTCAAAAAAATGTTTCAAAT
>PVJN01014907.1:0-45543 GCA_004026805.1 Lasiurus borealis | reverse complement strand
GGGGGGGGGGGCAGGTCCCCTCAGTCCAGGAGGGTCTTGCAGTCCGGGGGATGTCTGAATCCCCCTGAATCCTGCACCCACCCCAGTCACAGCTGTTTTCTTGATGAAGCTCTCAGGGCTGTGAGGTCTTGGGGATGCTAGCTTTGCCTTTGTGTCCTGGCCCCTGGCACAGACAGGTGCTCAGTAAATCCGGGAGGGAGGGAGAGAGGGAGGAAGGGAGGGAGGGATGGGAGCAAAGAAATACCTCTCATAGGACTGGAGAGGATCCGGATCGTGAGCACCTGGCACAGGGCTGGGCACAGAGCGAAGCCCACTCCCTGCCTGCCGCCTCCATTTGAACCTGGGCTCTAGCACATTCTGCCTCCTCTGATTTGAACCGGCTCGGGGCAGTCTTCATACCCGCAGGCCTGTGTCTATTTGGATGCAGGATAATTACTCCAGGAAGCAGACTTGCACTTGGCATCATAAAGAACTAATGTGTTTGGGAGAAAGGCCTGCATTCTCAGAAATCCCAGACTGTGCAAACCTGTAAGGGCCTAAGGGCTGACCATGAGCAGGGGTTTTCAAACGGGTTCCACACTGCATACTTTCTGCAAACAAAGCCTTACCTGAGGCCGTTATATGAAACAGATGGAAACTGAGCTGCTTAGGGCGGAATACTGTGTGTTGAAGGTGCCTGTGGGAGTCCCCTCCTTTCCCTCTAGCTATGGGTCCCTGGGAGATGGGGTTTGGGGTTGGTCCTGGTGGTGGGATGGGACAGCCAGGAGAGGGGTGGGAGAGAGCCCTGGGGAGAGTGCAGTGGCCGATATTTACTAACTGGTACAGAAGGGCTGCCATGTTTTCAGAAGTGTGTGTTCCTGCCCGTGTGGCTGGCCAACGAACTCATCTTTCACAGCAAGAAGTCAGTCTGTACACACAAAAATTAAAATACAGTGGTACCTTGAGATACGAGTGCCCTAACATACGAGATTTTTGAGATATGAGCCGTCGAGCGAGCGATTTTTGCTTTGAAATACGGCAACATTTGAGATAGGAGTAATTTCGCGGATCGGCTGGCTGCACACGACCCACCAGTTTACATCGACTCTAGCGTCTCATAGTTTCCCATGCCCCAAGGTTACAGAACGAATTAAACTCATATCTTGAGGTACCACTGTATGTCCTTGGGAAAAATCATAATGACTTCAGCCTTTAATGATCTTACAGTTTCTTTTATTTTCCAAGCTTGAAAGGATGTTTTAGGGGAATTATCTCTTCTCCAGAGGAAATATTTATGAATTCAGTAATTGCATCAACTTCTCTTTCTTTTGTGAAATTCAAGTAAAATTAAATTTAAAATTGTATCTGAAAAAAAAAAAAAAAGGCATGGCCTTCCATGTCCTGCTGGGATGGAATGAATAGATTCTGTCATTGTTAAGAAAGGGACTTTCGCCGAAATCGGTTTGGCTCAGTGGATAGAGCATCGGCCTGCGGACTGAAAGGTCCCAGGTTCGATTTCGGTCAAGGGCATGTACATTGGTTGCGGGCACATCCCCAGTAGGGGACGTGCAGGAGGCAGCTGATTGATGTCTCTCATCGATGTTTCTAACTTTCTATCTCTCTCCCTTCCTCTCTGTGAAAAATCAATAAAATATATTAAAAAAAAAAGAAGTGGGCTTTTTAGATTTGTACGAGAGATGTGATTAACATTCATCAAAGTTTTCTGGGATGTCAGGAAACAATGAGAATGTCCTAAACAGATTGTGTTCATGTGATGAGCATGTGGCAAGAGCTATTGGGAGTCAGATTTCATGAGAAGTTAAAGGTCCATTGACCAGGAATAATATCTGTGAGTGAAGAAAACATCACCCATTTAGCTTAGCTGAGCATTTAAAAAAAACGTTTTTACCTATAATTGGGAAATAATATGACTCCTGAGCTTTGTCTAGAAAGATAATATGTGCTGCTGACTCTATAAGCGATATGTTTGCTAAAAGGAAGACCCTCTCCCCTCCTCCCCCGCCCCCCTACGCTCACCCTGCTTCCTTTCTAAAAGTGATTCTTGAAGGTTGAAGTTGAAAGTGTCGGTAAGGTCCATAAGTTAGATATTAAAAGAATACGGGCTGTTTATGGAGAAGACAGTCACTCTAAGTGGTATTCAGAAGTAACATGCTTTCTCTCTCTCGTTACAGGTGGCTTTCTAAAAGATGACCATAGAGGACCTCCCAGAGTTCCCATTAGAAGGAGAGTCTTTGATCGGAAGATACCCGTTTTTGTTTTCAGGCTCAGAAACACCCGTGACCTTCTCCATTTCTGCAGCACCAATGCCTTCCGACTGTGGTATGTGAAGTAGCTGACTTTATTGTCTGTGAACTGGTAACTTCCGTCTTATGTCTGTTTTATGCTCATAATTTTTCCTAAAACAATTTACTATGGTTTTCATAAAATTGCTAAAGTTTTCCTTTTTCAAAAATACAATTGCTTTTTCTGCCACTTAAATGAAACATTTCATTTCTGTCAGCATTTTTACTAGGTAAGAGTTCATTTTATGCACCATGATGGATTTAGAGGAACTTAATTTTCAGGATGCAATGGTGCTTAAACATCTAGCATTCATGTATTTATTTTGGTTAAATATACTGACTTGTTTACAAAGCCATAGACTGAGAAAAATGACACAAAAGCACTGTCAACCAGCCATCTCTAGGGACCCTGTGGTCTTTGAAATGCTAGAATTCTGATTAACACAGGAAATGCTCATTCCTGAAAAGTTCCAAACTTGGGTGACAATGTAACAATAAATTTTAGTACACAAGCAAGCCTAATTTGGACCCTGTCTCAATCATCATTGTAATTATCAACACTATGTAATAAAAGAGCAATATGCAAATTAACCATAACTCCATTACACCCACAAGCCATGCCCACCAGCCAATTAGGAGCGAGTATGCAAATTAACCCAACCAAGATGGCTGCAGCCACAGAAAGAGCAGGAGGGAAGCTTGGGTTTCCCGTGATGGAGGAAGCCAAGCTTTCTGCACATCTTGGCCAGCCAAAGCCTCCATTCCAGGCTACAAAGTTTAAATTATAGAAGATAAATAAATCCCAACAAAAATGGTGGCAGCCAGAGAGTTGGAGAGAGTAGGAGGCTAGAGTTGCCCCTGGCAATGGAGGAAGACAAACTTCTGCAGCTCTGGTCTGCCTTGGCCTCTGCTTAAGGCTACAAAGTTTCAATTATTGAAGATAAATAAATCCCAACAGAAATGGGTGCCATGTCAGAGCGAGCAGAAGGCTTGACTCAGCTCCAGGCTACAAAGTTTCAACTGTAGAAGAGAAATAAATCCCAGATACCAGGGCCTCTGCTTGGATCACCAGGGCATGTGGCTGGCCTGCAAACCAATACAAGCCCCTCACCCAGGCCACACCACACTCCAAGGAAACCCCCACCCTGATCTGGGACTCCCTGCAGAGAAAACCAGATGGTCCCCATCTATGCACCTGGGTTATATCCTATCTAATAAAAGAGTAATATGCGAATTGACCATCACTCCAGCACATAAGATGGCTGCCCCCATGTGGTCAAAGATCCTGCCCCCATGTGGACACAATATGGCCACTGCAAGATGGCTAGCAGGGGAGAGCAGTTGGGAGGGACCAGGCTTGCAAGGGAGAGCAGTTGTGGGCAATTAGGCCAGCAGGGGAGGGACCAGGCCTGCAAGGGAGGGAGGGCAGTTGGGAGTAATCAAGCCTGCAGGGAAGGGCAATTAGGGGTGACCAGGCTGGCAGAGGAGGGAAGTTGGGGGTGACTGGGCTTGCAGGGAAGGGCAGTTGTGGGGGACCCAGGTCTGCAGGGTAGGGCAGTTAGGGGTGACCAGGCCTGCAGGGTAGGGCAGTTAGGGGTGACCAGACCTGTAGGGTAGGGCAGTTATGGGCAAACAGGCTTTCAGGGGAGCAGTTAGGCATCAATCAGGGAGACCTAGGCCTGTCAGGGGAGTGGTTAGGGTGTGATCAGGCTGGCAGGCAGAAGTGGTTAGAGGCAATCAGGGAGGCAGATAGGCGAGCAATTGGGAGCCAGCAGTCCTGGATTATGAGAGGGATGTTCCACTGCCCCTTTAGGGATCAGGCCTAAATAGGCAGTCGGACATCCCTCAAGGGGTCCAAGATTGGAGAGGGTGCAGGCTGGGCTGAGGGACACCCTCATCGCCGTGCACAAATTTCATGCATCGGCCTCCAGTGTATCTATATATACAAAAGCCTAAGCGACCATTACAACCAGATGACCGGCTGGTAGCTATGAGGCACACTGACCACCAGGGGGCAGATGCTCAGTGCAGGAGCTGCCCTCTGGTGGTCAGTGCACTCCCATCGTTAACCTCCTGTGGCCAGCCAATCTCCCATGGTCCCTCCTCCCTCCTTCCGGCTGGCCGACCCTGTTCAGCCTCGATCAGGACTGGGTGAGATGGCCCTGTGGGCCCTGATTGCTGGCCAGGCCGAGAGATCCCACCTGTGCACGAATTTGTGCACCAGGCCGCTAGTACACAAATAAAATATTGCAAGACTTAAAAAAAGCAGGGAGGGTGAGACCTTCCCATGGAATGATACTGGTTCTTATTTAAATTGGTTCATTTAAATCTCCTCGGTAAAATGTAAATTTAAAAGCATCCTAGTTTTTATCTATTTAGATAAATTTTCCCCAAGACCCTGTTTTATCAGCTATTTGGTAAAATAACACCATAGATAAATGTGATAGATTTGTTACATTTCTGATTTGAAGTTTTTCAAGTAAAATATTGGGTCACCACTTCAAATCATCTTTGAAGGTAGAGATAATACGATTTTTAAATATTAGTAGATATAAAAAGTTATTGGATTGGGAATTTGTCCTTTTAGCCATATTCATTCTAATAACTATTCATTTCCAAGTAGGCTGTTTTTATGTGTTCAGAATCTACAGTGGATTATTTTGAAATCATTGAAAGCATTACACAAAATCTGTGCCTAGATCCTGGGAATTATTTGCAGCTTTTACACAAATTGATTGGATTTATTGTCAGATATAGCAAAATTAGTTATATGGGAAAAGCATTGAACTAAAGCACTTTGTTCCTTGCTTCTGACATTTATCTAATTCTACCTTGAGTCATAATTATCTTATTTCCTTTCCTAGACTATAAAAGTCTTTGGGATGAAGATGGAATCATGTTTTGTTTTTATTTATCTCAGTCGGGCTAATATAGTAACTTATTGGTTAGTTGCTCAGTTTGTGTTGAATCAATACATTGAATGAAAGGTGACAATAGATATTGACCCTTTTATATAACTGAAATTAAACATTGCCTATAGTATTAGAATTATAGATTCTTAGAATCTGAATGAACCTATAATTGAACTTTCCCTACTCACTTTCCAGCACAGAAATTCTATTTTCAGAAGCTGACATACATCCACTTAGCCACTTAGCTATCTTTAACAGTGAGAAACTGACTCTTGACATATTACTTATTTTCTCTATCCCCTTGTTTATTTTTTGATCAAATGAGAATAATAATAATACCCATCTCATATGTTGTTATGAGGATGAAATAAGGTAATTTACCTAAAGTGTATAGGGTGGGGCAAATGCAGGTTTATAGTTGTTTGTATGGAAAATCTATCCATATAAAGGCCTCAGGAACCTCACAAATTTATTGGTATGTTTGTTACTTTAACTGTTATTGCGTATTGGTTTTTACATCGTATTTCATTTTTTTTTTAAAAAAATAGGAAATCATTTACAAATGCAAAGAACAGTGATAGCAAAAATGTATATTACCCATGTCTACCATCAGAATGAACAAATATTAGCATTTTGTCATATTTCCTTTAGCTCTTGTTTTTTTATTAAAAGAAATAAAACTTTAATGCTAAGTCCCCTCCATTTTTCTTTCTGCGTCAATTCCCCTTGCTCCCCAGAGGTAACAACTCTCTTATATTTAGTGTGAGTATTCCAAATCTTATTATTATACTTTTACTACAAATATGTGCCTGTAAACAATATGCATTTTTGTTTTGTATGTTTATGATTTTATGTAAATGATTGATATTGTATATTATTCTGCAACTTAATTTATTGATCAATGTTTCTTGAGACCTATTTTTATAAATTCATGGCTTAGATGTCTAATTCATTTGTTGTGAACCTACTCTTCATGACACATTTATGTTTTCAGAGGTGAAAATATTGATCAGACTTGACAAATTTTATCTGCTTTAGAAAGAATTTTTGGAAAGTTTGGGGTTTGAGATCAGGGTTTGCACACTTATATTTTTGTTTCATCTACAATAAATTAAGGAATGGTTAAATCAAAATCTCATTCTCACAACAACTCAAGAATGTCTCATACTTTTTGGCAATTTTGATTTTGTTTTTGAGAATTGCTTAAGGTAAAAATCTACTTTTTCTAACATCTAAAAATACTGGTTTTGCCGAAACCCGTTTGGCTCAGTTGATAGAGCGTCGGCCTATGGTCTGAAAGGTCCCAGGTTTGATTCTGGTCAAGGACATGTATCCTGGTTATGGGCACATCCCCAGTGGGGGGTGTGCAGGAGGCGGCTGATCGATGTCTCTCTCATCGATGTTTCTAACTCTTTATCTCTCTCCCTCTCTTTAAAAAATCAATACAATATATTAAAAAAAATAAAACAAAATACTGGTTTTATTTAAGCTCTGGTCTTATTGCTTAGTATTTTCAAGGTATTTGTTTGCAACTTTTAATAAATGTAATTTACACCTTTTATTTCAGAGTTCTCTTTCTTTGATCCAAATGATACATCATGCCAGGAAATTCTCTTTGATCCCAAAACTTCTGTATCAGAATTATTTGCCATTTTAAGACAGTGGGTTCCTCAGGTCCAGCAGAACATTGACATTATTGGGAATGAGGTAAGAAATTATGACGTTTTAAGTTTTACGTTGGTAGGATTGTTAATCACAGAGATATCCCCCCCTCAATCTAAAAGGAAAGATGGTGATAAAGGGGAGACCTTTTAAAAAGTCTGATGTTTGTTCTTTGTATTTCCAGGGTTTTTTCTATAGTTAAATAGTACTATAAGTTCTTTCCATTAATCTCTCACGCTCCTCACTCTCTTACACGTGGGCTTCTGACATTGTAGACTCTTCACAGGAGCAGGCATTTTTGGTACTTTCTTTCTTCTACAAATTAATTTTGTAAGCTTAAAGAAATTCTTCCCTGACAGTATTTGGTTACTTACCATCATGTTTTATCAATACTGTTGGGTAGTTTGTTAAAGATCCAGGCTTAAATGTAATTTAAAAATATTTTTGAAGGCCGGATGAAAGAATAATATGACCAGCATATTATCATATTGTAGGAAAAGAGAGCTCATACTCTTTTCAAATACCATTATACCCATGAAAAATAGAAATTTGCTTCCTCTTTGAGAGATTAAGGGACATAGTTGGAGTGCTAGATTACCTTGTATAACTTCATGGATTTTCTTCCGTCGGTTGGCAAGTGCAGTTTTTATTCTTGTTGGGTGCAGACTTGGATGTCTCTTTAAGAGAAGCCTGTTTGGTCTATACATGCTGTTGAGAACTAGTGCAGAAAAGGCAGGCCCCCCGTGGCCCAGCATTGGTTCGAAGTCCGGCGACCTCAGTAGTCGTCATCACCTCTTCCTGCGTTTCCTCAGATTCTTAAGAGAGGCTGCAATGTGAATGACAGAGACGGACTGACAGACATGACTCTTCTACATTATACCTGCAAGTCTGGAGCTCACGGCATTGGTAAGTGTGTGGGGGATCTTTTAATTGCTTAGAGCATCTGTATTGGTGCCTGTACAACCATTGTCTCTGGGAGAGCACCTGACTATGATGGTGACATTCCCTAAACAGGCGAGGATTCTGTTAGATCCTTCCAGAAACTTACTGCCTCTTCTTCCTTTTCTCAAGGTGGTTTTAATAGCCTCCTGGCCCCTCCCAGCCTTGCTGGATCCAACCTCAGTTTTCTAGGCAACCCAACGCCTGAGACCCTAGTCTCCAGGCCTGTCTTGGGTCTGTTCCTACATACATAACATGGGCTCATGTTCTCCCAAATTGTTTTTTTCTTTTGTTTTCCTGTTGTATAAACTTGCCTCTGTTATTTAACTCTTGTGACCATCTCCCTGTGTTTCCATAGTCTGATATAGTGCTGCTTAAGCTGTTGATGGTGAAGGATTCTTTTTTTTTTTTGGCTCTCTATCATGGACTGATACTTTTATAAAATGAAATAATAGAAAAATGAAATAAAGATATAAGATACAAGCCCAAATTTCCAAACGTGTAAAGTGATATTTCAATTAATATACTCATCAAAAATGATGACCTAGGAAAAAAGAAAAGGGTTATAAAAGGTACAAACAAATTATATTTTGGGACCGGCAGTAGTCCACGCAGTCACTCTAAGCAGTACTGGTCCAGTGTGTTGTTTTTACTGGCTGTATAGTACTCCATTCTACGGATGTCTCATAATTTATTTAACTGATTTCTTATTATTATACATTTAGATTGTTTCAGAATTTTATTCATAATAAAAAGTGCTCTGGTGAACATCTTTACAGCTAAGTGTTTATCCAGGTCTCTGAGTATTTGCTTGTTTTCTGAGACTAAATTCCTTGTAAGTGAAAATTTTGAGGTGTAAATGTATATGCAGTATATACTACAGTGGTACCTCGAGATACGAGTTTAATTCGTTCTGTAACCTTGAGGCGTGGGAAACTGGTGGGTCTTGTGCAGCCGGCCGATCTGTGTGATTACTCCTATCTCAAATGTTGCTCATATTTCAAAGCAAAAATTGCTCGCTCAACGGCTTGTATCTCAAAAATCTCGTATATTAGGGCACTCGTATCTTGAGGTACCACTGTATTTGCTTTGGCTTTTTACATGAGGTAGTGGTTAGCCATCCATTGGAACTTAAATTGGTACGGCAGAAAAATAACTTAGACAACCTTCCTTAGGTGATGTTGATACAGCCGTAAAATTTGCAACTCAACTTATTGATCTGGGAGCAGACGTTAGTTTGCGGAGTCGCTGGACAAATATGAATGCTTTGCATTACGCTGCTTATTTTGATGTCCCTGAGCTTGTGAGAGTGATTTTGAAGACATCCAAACCAAAAGGCAAGTACCGTAAGATCGCCATTAGATGTTACTGACTGAACATTTTATTAGTGGCCTCAAAATGATAATTCAAAGAGTTTTTTCCTTCTCATCCATCTTGTTTCACATGACCTCCCATCTCATTTTTTTAAAAAGAATAGTTTTAAACTTTTTATAGTGAAGGTTAGTTACTATTTCACAAAAAGGCTCAGTACAAAGAGATACAAAATAAAAAGTGTTCTCCAGGTTTTTATCTCTCTGAGAATTTTCCAGGATAACATGGCTTTTATAAAGTGTAATAGAATCTTTGTGCTATATAATTCTTTTGTCCTACTGGAATAGCCAGAAATAGAGCTATAAAACCTTCAGAGCTAAGCATTGAAATCATAAAGAGTATTTATTTTAGGTGGTCTTCAGTTCTGAAATTCTGTGATTCTATGAAATGATAACTTTTTTCCTGACCTTTTTTTTGGCCTTCCTGTCTTGAGGTTGATATCCTAAACTTGAACATGAGAATGTCTAAATTGCAGTCCTAGTGATTGACTTTTCCTCTGGTTGTCTCAGGAGTCAGTTTTCTCCTGAGGGAATTAGGAGAACAAGTTCAGTCGTTAAGGGCAGGGTTTCTCCACGTTTAGAGGACTTGATTTAGAGATTCTGTAAATAAATTCCCCACATTGTTTGTTCCTAACCTCTGCTTTGTGTAAGTGTCCACTTTCTCTCTAACTTATACTTGTTTGCCTTTTGAATAATGTTAGGAGCAATGCCTCTCTTGATAGGACAGTATCTTTAATAACGCAGGAGAGTTTGTCTTGAGCACATCCTGCTGGTTTTAGTTGCAGGTGAGGCAGGTGGGGTGGGGTGATGAGGTGAGGGTAGGATTAGCAGAAGCAGAGGTATAGTAAACCCTTGTTGTAGACAACATTCAAAATAGAATCCCCAAATCTGGAGGATTTCTCGTTTCTAAGTATAGGATCATATAACTTATTGAAAGTTATTAAAATGTCCTTAGAATTGCAAGATTTTATTTCTTATTCTGAAGTCCAAATCGTTTGTTGAATAAAATATTTTGAAAGAGTACAGTATGTAGACATTTATATTTTTAATTAGTTTTTAACTTCTTCCTGGTGTGAAAATTCTGCGTGTGTGTGTGTGTGTGTGTGTGTGTGCGCGCGCGTGCGTGTGATGGGTCAGATAGTAAATATTTTAGGCTTTTTATGGTCTCCGTTGCAACTACCAGATTCTGTAGCGGTGGCATGAAAGTAGCCATAGAGAATATGTAAATGAACGTGTGTGGCTATGTTCCAATAAAACTTTATTTATAAAAACAGATAGTGACTTTGATTTGGCTCATGGGCCATTGTTTTCTGGGCCTGACCTAAACCCTGCTACCTCATTGTGGTTATGCTGGTAAATAGCTGAGAGGTTTAATGAGAGTGTGTGTGAAGATGGTTGTCTCCACAAATACGAATTATTGCCACTAATTACTTTTAAATATAGTTTAGCTTATGATAGCTAGAAAGCCGATGATAACATTGATCTATTTCATAATGAAATTTTATTGTGCTGAGAAAATAACTGGTTAACCAGGTTATAATAGGAAAATTTTGTTCCGTTGTGAAATGTTGCTTCTGGTGGGTTAAGTCTCAAAAATTGGCTGATAAAGCTCCTCCCTCCAGCATTCCCCTATGCCCCCAGCCTGTCCCCTTTTACATGACACAAGCTAAATTTAGAAATTTATTTAATATATTTGTGATGTTTGGTTGCAGATGTGGATGCTACTTGCAGTGACTTTCATTTCGGAACAGCTCTGCACATTGCCGCTTACAACCTGTGTGCAGGCACCGTGAAATGCTTACTGGAGCTGGGCGCGAATCCCGCATTTAGGGTAAGGAGTTAAATGAAAGGAATTTAACCATCTCACGTGGTCTCCCAGTAGAGAGTTGACTCTAGATGTTGTTTTTGAACTCCATGGAAGCAAATAACCTCTATTCGTGTGTCCCTGTAAAAAGCAATGGTGTTAAACTCCATCTCAGATAAACGCGAGGCACAGCGTGAACATCAGTCCCTGGTGTTGAGGAGTCTTCAAAACCTGCTTCCGTTCAGTAACGTGAAATGCTCCTCCAAGAGTCGTCATCTTTGAGTTTAAGGATCTTTCATCTGGGCTTCTGATGTATTTGTAAATGTTAACTGCCAGATACAAATGCCTATATTCAAGATATGTTTCTGTATTAAATTATATTTTAAACTCTTTGGGAAAGAATTTTTTTATTCCAGACAATTTTGAAAGGTGCACATTTAAAAATGGAGTGAACTTTAAAAAAAATCACATTACAGGAAAAAAAATGTATTTTTTTCATGGTAATGTTACGGACTTAAAAGTTAGCACACAGGGTTGAATTTCACAAATGAGGTAAAAAGTCTTTGTCTGTAAAGAGAAGAGAGTCTAGAGGAGAGGATGGACAAGCGAGCAGTGGGTTTTGCTGGAGTGGGTTAAGTTTAGTGGTAGAGGGGTGGGTGCGGTGTGCACCCAGGGCCTCTATAGGAGAGGTGTCTGGCAGAGGTGACAGTGTGTGTTCCATCCTGGTTAAAATTAACCAGGCACATACAGGAAGGAGGTGAGAAAAGCATTTCAGGCACAGACAGCAGCATGAGCCACGGCTAGCAGACGATCATTCAGTTTGGCTGGAATGTGTTTGCTTTTGCCAGAAACTGTTGACAAAACCCCCTGGTGGAGAGGATATTTTGAGCTGAGTAAGATGCGGCTGTTGGCGGTGGCGAGAAAGGCTCAGGTGTGAGACCACTGGGGTCAGACCAGACCTGGGGTCAGCAACCTCGGCACTGGAGTTCTGGCCAGGAAGGGACTCGGAGCCAAGGCTCACACTATAGAGAACATTGATTTAGGAAGGAACAGCAGTAGAGAGAGCGGTAGAAGACGTGGACTCAGGCAACAAGATACAGAGGCAAAGGAAGGGGTCTTGGGAGAGGAAGGTAATGGTAATGGGCCGGGGAGCGGGGAGGGAGGAGTCAGGGGGAGAGGAGAAGGGGAGGGGAGAGGCACAGGGGTGCTTCCAGGAGGGAGAGCAGTGGGGTCCTCATCCCGAAGGCTTTTCAGGTTGGAGATGTAGGGGCGGTCCCAGGAGGAGATCTTAATAGAATATTCACAGCTGTCCAGGTGTGCGCCTTCAGGTCGTGGTCCCCACCGATTGGTTGACGCCAGGGCAGGGTCATTAGTCAGAGCAGCCGGTCCTGATGTCAGCCATCCACCTGGTCTTGCTGGTTTTCTGGGCCCAAAGCTGAAACACAACTGAGGCTTGGATGTACGTGACGTGGGTCAGAACCTCATGGTCCGGGGTGTCACGTGTGAGGGCTGTTCTCCATCCCCCTCACTCACTCCCCCTCCAAGGTTGTGTAACCAGCAAGACGAGCAACATGCCCGGGAGGAAAGGTCAGGGAGTGTTTGAAGGCAAGATCAGCGATAGGAAAGGTCAGGGGGTCGAAACCATCTGACCAGAGATGCTGAGGGGAGGAAGGGCTTGTTTTTCCAGTTTTGCCTGTGGGCGAGGCAGCCGGGGCTTTCCGCCCTGGTCATCTATTGTACCTTGTCCGTCACCCTGGCTCTGCTCATGTCTGTCCAACTGCCTACCTCCTAAGGGGAGGTCTCAGGGGAGGGTCTTGTATTTTTGAGGTATGTCATGGAGGTAAATTGCCAATTCATGCCAGAATAATAATAGATGACCATATTTTGAAGTTTAGTACTTAGAAAAAAAACATCAGTCACCCTGTGGATCATGCTCTGATACCACTATTTCAGAAAAAAAAAAAAAAGGAATTCTGTAATTAACCATGAGCAAGTCTTCTTATGTTAGCATGACATAATCATTGTTATTTATTTTAATGTTTTTCTTAATAGAAGTTTTAGTTGCTGAATTTATAGGAATTAACAAGTGCGTGACTTACTCTAGCAAGGCAAAGACTTAAAAAATATGAAGTGAAATAATCATTGTAACTTATCAGCACAGGTATTTATTTTAAAAATTTTCCATCTCTTTTTTCTTTTTATTAAATTCATTGGGGTGCCATTGGTTAGTAGGAGTATATATGTTTCAAGCGTATATATATTTCTGTGATACATGATCTTCACATTGTACTGTGAGCCCACACCCTAAATAAAATCCTTTGTCCCCATATAATTGACCCCCTTTACCCTCGACTGACCCCCCCAACCCCTTCCCTCTGGTAACTACCATACTGCTGTCTGTGTCTGTGAGTTTTTGTTTGTTTTTCTTATTAGTTTGTTTGTTGCTTTCAGTTTTATATCTCACATGTAGTGATTATATCCCACATGTAAGTGAAATCATATGGTTCTTCACATTTCCTCTTTTTATGGAGTACATTAGTATCTTATTAATATAGTCATACAGTGGTACCTCGAGATCCACGTGCCCTAACGTATGAGATTTTTGAGATGCGAGCCGTCGAGTGAGCGATTTTTGCTTTGAAATACGAGCAACAGTTGAGATACGAGTAATCACGTGAATGGGCCGGCTGCACACGACCCACCAGTTTACCTCGACTCAAGCGTCTCATAGTTTCTCACGCCTCAAGGTTACGGAACGAATTAAACTCATATCTCGAGGTACCACTGTATACATATCTTCATTACATTTTGTGTTTTTCCTTTGGAATCTGGGAGTAAAACAGCCATCACCAGCCCGGAAATGTGATAACACGCCTTCCTGTCCTATTTTCCTTACTGGATGGGGACTGGCCCAGGCAGGTCTTTGGGCCCCGCCTGTGGGTTCTTGACTTGGTGTAGGAAAGTGTCACAGTATGAGTTCGGGTAGTTTTAAGAGGATGTCTATTAAGGCTGGGGACAGCGAAACAAGGGAAGGGCTTAAGGTGGAAGCAGCAGCAGGACAGAGGAAGAGAGAAAGGGGTCCTTGGCGACAGGGTGAGGGGGTGAGCCTGGGACTAGCTGGTCCTGCCCATTGCTCCCATGGTTGCAACTCTGCTGGGATCCCCTAGGGAAGCAGAGCAGAGAGACAGGTGTGGGATGCCCTAGCGAGAGTGCACCAGGGGTCCTTTGTCTGCCTTCAGCCTTTGGGAATCTCAGGGGAGGCCTTAGGGGAGGGTCTCATAGAATACTCATTGGCTTCCCAGGGGTCCTTCAATATGCTGAGTCATCAAAACGTGTGTATAGGGGGAAAGGGTTATTTTCTGATGAGTTTTATTTATTTTTATTTTATTTTTTATATTTTATTGATTTTTTTACAGAGAGGAAGGGAGAAGGATAGAGAGTTAGAAACATGGATGAGAGAGAAACATAGATCAGCTGCCTACTGCACACCCGCTACTGGGGATGTGCCCGCAACCAAGATGCATATAAAAAGAATCGAACCTGGGACCTTTCAGTCCACAGGCTGATGATGCTCTATACACTGAGCCAATCCGGTTTTGACTGGTGAGTTTTATTTTTAACGAACTTCATTGAAGAGGGACCAGGACGGAGGCTGGTCTGCCCTGGGATGGTCTGCACGCCCCCTACTGGGGATTGAGCCCACAACCCAGGCGTATGTCTCCACCGGGAATGGAACTGAAATCTCCTGGTTCATAGGTCCAGGCTCAACCACGGAGCTGGGTGAAATATTAAAAAAAAAAAAATTTTTTTATATGACTTTGTAGAGCTCCAAGTAATTGCGAAGCGAACATTCTCTCTTTAACCTGCAGAACGACAAAGGAGAGATGCCCGCCGATGTGGTGCCTGACCCGGTGGAAATGCCCTTGGAAATGGCCGACGCCGCGGCCACCGCCAAGGAGATCAAGCAGATGCTGCTGGACTCGGTGCCCCTGCCGTGCGAGGTCTCCAAGCCCGCGCCCCCAAGCTCCGATCGGGCCGCCGGCAAGGCAGTGCTGACCGCAGCCGGCCTGAAGCTGGGGGACCGGGTGGTCATTGCAGGACAGAAGGTAGGTAACTAACTACCGTGTCTGCAGCTGCATTCCAGGTCACTGTGCCCGCGGTCGGGGGCCGGGGCGGCGCCCCGTGGGGTCAGTTTTGAGTCTTTGACAAAAGTTAAGCTATAGGTAGAGAGATACTTAATGGAAAAGGTGGACTTGAAATGCCTCTTTACCATAAAGCGTGATCGAAGACTATAAACTATATTTGAACTGAATAAGGAAGACGTTTCACTTGGATGGGAAACCAGCGACTCCGGTGGAGCTGCTGAGTGAACGGAGGGCAGGGAGACATCTCCAGGATGTTTCCCTGCAACTGCTGGTGCTTTTCACAGAGAGGACGTTTGATTTACTGAGAAAACTGCTGCAGACTGTTAGGCTGAGAATGACATTTACCGACATCCAAGAGATTACACTCACGGGACATTTATTAGCTTTTCCTTGTCCTCCTACCTGTGGGCCAAAGTATTGGGAAATGATGAATTCAGAGCCTTGGTTTAACTTAGGATGACTCTTCAGCTTCTTTACTAGTAATGAACATGCCAGTCAGCTGGGTTCAACGTGATCCTCCTGTTCCCAGTCTTGTTATATTTTTATTTTCTTTTAGCCTATTGCATGTCTTTCAAAGAGCAGAAATGTTGTATTTTAATGAAGTACATCTTATCAACTTTTTCTTTTATGGATTGTGGTTTAGAATATCTAATAAATTATTGTTTTCTTCTGGGAGTTTATAACGTTAGGGTTTACATGTAGTTTTGAGTTAAATTTTTGTACGAAGTACAAGTTGTAGATAGAAATCCCTCTCTCCTCCCTCCTCTTCATTTCTTCCCTTCTCCCTTACTCTCTTTCTCATTTTCCTCCCCTCCATCCATCCGTTTCAGCACCATTTTTCTTCTTTATTGATTAAGATATTACATATGTGTCCTTATCCCCTCATTGCTCCTTCCCCCCAATCATGCCCTCACCCCCCTGGCGTCTGTGTCCATTGGTCAGGCTTATATGCAAGCATGCAAGTCCTTTGGTTGATCTCTCCCTCTTACCCCCACCCTCCCCTGCCTTCCCTCTGAGGTTTGACCGGCTGATCGATGCTTCTCTGTCTCTGGACCAGCACCATTTTTGAAAAGACTGTTCTTTCTCTTGAATTGCCTTTGCTTCTGTGTCAATTGATCATCTATTGTGCGGGCATATTTCTGGTCCTATTTTGCTCCATTGACCTGATGGCTATCCTTTCTTCAGTACTACTCTGTCAGATTGCTGTGGCTTTTTAGCAGTTCTTGCCATTCGATATTTTTAGATCTTCAATATTTTCTTTTTTTTTTTTTAGTTTCTTTGCCTTTCCATGGACATTTTGGAATCAGCTTATAGATTTTTATAAAAAAAAATCCTGCCGGGATTTCGAATGGAGTTGTGTTAAGCGTAGATCAGGCTACGGAGAAGTGACCTCTTAAAAAAGTCAAGTCTTCCCATCACAAATACACTATGTTTTTCTGTCTAATAGGCCTTTGGTTTATTTCATCAGTTTTGTAGTTTCCGGAATATAGATATTGCACATTGTTAGACTTGTACCTAAGCTTTTCATAACCTTTGGGCTATTGTAAATGGTGGTGTTTTGAAATTTTATTTTTCATTTGGTTATTGCTAGCATATAACAGTTTGTTTTTGTATGACCATGTATCCTGTAACCTTGCTCAATTTATTAGTTCTATTGGCCTACTTTTCTGTGTGGATTCTTTGAGGTAGCCCACGAAAACAATCACGCTGTCTTTGAATAGAGACAGTCTTACTTCTTTCCAATCTGTATGCCTTTTTCATTTTTTACCTATTTTATGGCCTGGGATGAATTGAAATGGTAAGAGCCAGTATGTTGCCCTGTTCTCAGTCTTGTGGGGAAAGCACCCAGTCTTTCATTATTAAGCATGGACTTGTTAGCTGTAGATTTTGTGTAGATATCTTTAGTTGAGGAATTTTCTATCTATTCCTAGTTTGCTGAGAGTTTTTTTTTAAATTAATATTATCATGAAACTGGTGGCCCAGTGCATGAAATTTGTGCTTGGGGGTGTGTGTGTCACTCTAATCTGGGACCCCTCAGGGGATGTCTGACTACCAGGGGATGTCCCTGTGGGATCGGGCCTAAACTGGCAGATGGACATCCTCTCGTAATCTGGGATTGCTGTCTCCTAGCCACTCACCTGCCTGCCTACCTGATCGTCCCTAATCACTCTGCCTGCTGGCCTGCTTGTCCCCAACTGCCCCCCTGGCCTGATTGCCCCAAAATGCCCTCCCCAGCTGGCCTCATGGCTCCCAACTACCCTCCCCAGCTGGACTCATGGCTCCCAACTGCCATTCCCAGCCAGAGGCCCTCCACAAGTGTTCTGCACCCGGCCTGGCCAGAGGCCTATCCACAGCCTGGTGTGGAACACTTGCCATGTCATTGAGGCAATGATGCAAGCGCCCCTCCCCCCACCCCAGTTACCCTGTGCTGACTGCCCAGAGGCCCTCCCTGGCCAGGGGTGGAACACTTGCCTCAAAGCTGTGGCGACAAAGCGAGTGTTCTGCCAGGCCACTCACACTGCCTGCTCTTAGCAGCTGCCGACTCCCCTGCCCCCGCCCCCCCAGGACTGGGGGACTCCAGCGGAGCTGAGAAGACTGGGCACCATCTTTGTGATGGAGTGATGGTTAATTTGCATATCTCCCTTTTATTAGATAGGATGATGTTGAAATTGCTACAACTTAAAAAAAAATATGTCAAGCCGAGACCAGTTTGGCTCAGTGGATAGAGCGTCGACTTGCAGACTGAAAGGTCCCAGGTTTGATTCCGGTCAGGGCATGTACCTTGCTTGCGGGCACATCTCCACTGTGGGGTGTACAGGAGGCAGCTGATCGATGTCTCTTTCTCATTGATGTTTCTGACTTTCTATCTCTCTCCCTTCCTCTCTGTAAAAAATCAATAAAAATATATTAAAAAAATATGTCAAAAGGACAAGTTTGCCTTCACTCTTCCATCTGTGGGCATGATGAATTATATTAATTCCTAAATGTGGAACTAGCCTCTCATTCTCATGATGACTCTCATGTAGTCCTGGTGCCTCATCCTTTCTGTATATTGCTGGCTTCAGTGTGCTCTTGTTTTGTGAGGATTCTTGTGTCTGTGTTCCCGAGGGATATTGGTCTATAGTTTCCTTGTAATGTCTTTGGCTGGTTTTGGTATCAAGGCAATATTGGCTACATAAACTAAGTTGCGAGCTGGTCCATCTATTTTTGTGTCCTAGAAGAGGTAAATATAGGACTGATATTATTTTCCCCTAAATTCTTTGGTAGAATGCACCAGTGAGTCCTCTTGGGCCTGGAAGGTTTGTTGTTGAAGATTTAAAACTACAAATTCAATACAGGTGTGTGAGCTTTGACAGTTTGTACCTTTTAAGGAACTAGAACATTTCATCTTATCTGTCAAATGTATAGGCATAGAATTATTCATAGTATTGTCTTACTATTCTTTAAGTGATTGGGGGAAATGTAATAATGTCCCTCTTTCACTTGAGGTGTTTGTAATTTGTGTCTTCTTTATCCCTCCTTGGTCTCCCAACTGACAACTTATTAATCTTAATTATTCTTCAAAAGAACCAGCTTTTGGTTTCATTGATTTTTCTCTATTGTTTTTCTGTTCTTAATTACTTCCCTGTATTTTTTCCTGCCTTTGGCTTGCTTTAGGTCTTCACTTCCCAGTTTCTTAAGTGGGAAGTTTATATCATTGATTTGAGACCTTCCCTAATGCAAGCATTTTAATATTATGAATTACCCTCTTAGCACTGCTTTTGCTGCATCTCATAAATTTCATACGTTTTGTTATTTTCATTCAATTCAAAATATTTTCTAATTTCCGTTGTGACTTTCTGTCACCATGGATAACTTAGAAGTACATTATTTAATTTCCAAATACTTGAAGATTTCTCATATGTCTTTCTGTTAGTGATTTTGGTTTTGAAGCTCAATTGTTAGGTGAATATAGATTTAGGACTCATGTCTTCTTGGCGAATTGACTCATTTATCATTACTTAATATCCCTTTCTACCCCTGGTCATTTCATCGTTCTGAAGTCTACTTTGAGAGAATGTCTGTTTTTTTTTTTTTTAACTTCTATGATAAAGTGCAAGAGTAGTACATATAGAGTTACTAGTCATACTCAAAAGTTACTCTGCTTTACATTTTCTTTAGGTTGGAACATTAAGATTTTGTGGAACAACTGAATTTGCAAGTGGGCAGTGGGCTGGCATTGAGTTGGATGAACCGGAAGGGAAAAACAATGGAAGTGTTGGGAAAGTCCAGTACTTTAAGTGTGCCCCCAAATATGGTAAGGAAGAGCCTCTCTGCCATAATAATAATTAAGCTAAAATACTCCAATTCTTAAACTCTGTTATTGTTTGAAAATGAAATTCTCTGTCTCCCTGCTCCCCACCCCCATTGCTTATTAGTAACTGAAGGGGCTGCATTTTTCTTGCTGTGAGCAGCTCGGGGACTGGGAGACGTGCTCACAGGGGAATGCCAGCTCCTCGGACCTCCTAGACTCCTGCTCGTGCTGGTGTCAGGACCGAGTGGAGGACTTTGTTATCAAGGAAATACAGAGCCTGGCGGTTGGAAACTTGACAGATTGGAAAGCAAACGAGGCCAACTTTATTTCCGGACTCCTGAGCTGGGACATTTCTCTTCCCGAGAAATGATTGTTTAATTAAATTCATATTCTCTTTCTCTTGCACCCACAAACACACACACACACGCACACATATGCACATATGTATACACCCACACACCCACACAGATGTAACCTTGACACATTGATTTTAATTGGGCGCTTACTATGTTGTGAATATTTTTCCTTGCCATGAAATATTCTTCTAGAACATTCATTTACCTAGCTGCACCATATTTCACCTTATAGCCAGCCCAGTAGGGAGGCAATATGATAAATTTCTGAAGAGTGTGGCTTTGGAGTCTGAGTGTGTGGGTGTGAATCAGCTTCTCTGCCTACCAGCTGTGTGACCTTTTTCCTCTCCTTGTGCCTCAATTTATCTTCTCTAAAATGGGGATAATAATGCTGGAAGGACTCATATGAGGATTAAATGTGTTGATGAATATATAAAGCACCTAGCATAATGCTTGATTCCCTGTAAGCACTTAGAAAATGTTAGCTATTTGCTAGCTGTTACAAATTTATACAAAAGACCAGTTTCCTTCTGTCATATACTTATGATGGAGCCTCTTTTGCTTGGTCCATTATTAATTTTTTTTTTGTTTAAAAAATGCTCATTGGCCGAAACTGATTTGGCTCAGTGGATAGAGCATCGATCTGTGGACTGAAAGGTCCCAGGTTCAATTCCAGTCAAGGGCATGTGCCTTGGTTGCGGGCACATCCCCAGTAGGGGGCATGCAAGAGGCAACTGATAGATGTCTCTCATCGATGTTTCTAACTCTCTATCCCTCTCCCTTCCTCTCTGTAAAAAATCAATAAAATATATTTAAAAAAATGCTCATTGTATAAGATTTGAAAAACATAAAAAAAGAAAAAGAAGGAAATCATCTGTATATTTTTTCTGTTTAACTTTGTAACAAAATCTGGATTACATATAGTTCTATATTTTGTACTTTTACTTCACAGCCAATATAATTTCCCCAAATTTTTAAATATTGTGATTTTTGTGTCTCCATTTCCTTTTTTTTTATAATTTGATGGATGAAAATTTCTGTCTAAATTCATATTTCTCTGATTGTGGAGAAATAAAACACTTAAATATGTTATTATAGTATACTTTTTTTTTTAATGTTATCTTGACATTTACCAAGAGGTAGACATATTATTTGTCCATTAACATTTTGGGATATTAGTGTTGTTGTTTTTTTAAACCAGTAAGAATTTTTAAAAATACAAATACATATTTAGGATATGAAGCCCTTATATTTCTTTCAGATATCTTGTTCAGTTTGTCATTTGCCTTTGAACTTCATTTGCAGTGTTTTTGAACATATAGTTTTATGTAGTTAAAAGGCCTCTGCCTTTAAATTTTCTTACATCGCTTTTAAGCTTAGATACATCTTCCTACTATAGCCATTAGTTTATAAGTTATATGTTTTATTCTTTTGAATGTTTTAATTTTTTAAAACTACATTACTTAAACAATTGAGAATTTATGTGGTTAGTTGTGAGAGATGAAGAATTTAATTTTAATTTTCCTCTATTAGCTAATCTTGGCACCTGTCAAGCAGACCAAGGGCAAGATCAGAACCATTAGATGTAAATCAGATGGCTGGGAAGAGCTTATATTGTAACAGATGCATGTGGGCTCCCCAGATCTCACCATCCGCAGGAGAGGCAAGCTTGATTAGGACAAAGCTGGATACCCCCAGGAACCTTGCCTCTGTCTTCCTTTACAAGCCTGAAGGCAAGTTGGGGGGCGAGAATCATGTGTTGGGTTATGCAAGAGAATGGGAGTAATCTTCCTGCGGAGCCAGCTTGGTGTTCTGAGCCCAGTCAGTTTCCACAATGAGGTACAGCAGTAAACCAGAAATTGCTTTGGCTCCTGAAATCTACTTTCTCCTCACGATGTGCAGATGTGACCTTGAAATCCTTGGGCACACCTTTTCAGTAACATTGAAAACATTTATATTCCCAGATAGAAAATAATTTCCCCTCCAATTCTTGGCAACACAGAATGTGATCATCATCAAGGGCTAATGTGTGTGTGTGTGTGTGTGTGTGTGTGTGTCAAAGAAAAGAATAGAAAGTCAAGGAAAGGTGGGAGACAGAGCAGAACATTGTAGATAAATCAAAGGAGGAGGATAATCAGGATACGGCATTGTAGAGTCCAGGGGAAGGAAAGAGTCAAGATCAGCAAAGTGTCACAGTTGACACTTGTGATACGTGTGAGCTAGTACAAAACACTCGCTTTTTGTCGAATCCCGAACATTTCTACAATTTTATTTTAAAACAAGTTGGTTCTAATATATTACATTTTACTCATGATTTCCGTTAGGTTATAAACACTCAATGGAAGTGTATAATATACATATGAGGACTTTATTTTCTTTTTAAATATCAGGACTTTATTTTCTTCATAAAAATGTCTTAGCAAGATCATCTTGATATTTAGAATCCGTATCCACTGTGATGTCTATACATACTTAATGATACTGGATAATATTTTTTAGATAAACTCCTGTGTCTATGCATGCCTCCTTCCCCAGCACACACTGTATTGTTTCTGATTGGCAGGAGCTGAGGGCTAGGTGTTTAGGGAAGGTTATATTTTATACTCAAAGGATATTTTAATTTCCCTGTATGTGTAAGGCACTGTAATTCGGTATAGTGGGGGAATGCAGAGATGAGTAATATTGAATTTTATCTTTTAAAGCTATACAGGCTTGAAGAGAGATAAAACGTCGACATAAAAAGCTTTAATGTGGGAAAATATGAGTCTGAAAGGAGGTAGCGATAAAGTGACGGAGAAGAGTGGCTTTTATATTACATAGTGAACTATTTATCAGTATCTTAGTCAGGAATAATTGTAGTAGAAAACTGTGACCTTTACTCTCTTCTCTTTCCCCTATATTTCACTTAATATCTGATTATGTGTCTTGTATGGAATTCTTAAGTTACTGCATTTGTATGACAACTAGGTTGTAAGCTCTTTGAGGGTACATACCGTGTTTGTCTGTCATTACATGGGACACCTAGTAGGTGCTAAAAAAGAACTTAAAAGATTTATATTACTAAGTAGTTGTACTGGCTTTGAAATGCTTTTTTAGTTGCTTAACACAGAAATTCTACATTCTCCCTTAGGCATTTTTGCACCTCTTTCAAAGATAAGTAAAGCAAAAGACCGAAGGAAGAACATCATCCACTCTCCTTCTACAAAAGCTGTGCCACCCGCCAGATCCCAGAAACTTGATGTGGCTCATGTAACGTCGAAAGTAAATACTGGTAGGTCCAACCAGAAAGTCAAATATCTCTTCCAGCATTTTAGTTTTATTTGTGGAATGCCTCATAAGGAGATTGTTTCACACCCCTCTTGCTACTGAACTACGAATCGAATAAAACCTGCACCTTAGTGTGTTTTTGGAGCTACGTCATAGTTTGTGATTTTAATTCCTGACAAGAGTATTCCTTCCTTTTCTTCCTACTATCTTCATACCCTTACCACCCCCCTAATCTAACCTCAAAGCTAGAGTTTATACTTCTAAAAATCTTTCCCGGCTAGCTTTATGTTTATCACCTGCTCAGGAGTTTCAGAGACTTGCTTTTTTATCAGAAAACATCCGACTCTCGGAACTGGCGGCCAGAGCCTGGTCTCTGTTTGATGGAGTCTGACAGCTACCGAGGTTGAGGCTGGTTTGTGGCATCTCACTGTCTCCTGAGAGCACGTTGCTCTCACTCCTCCTCGAGTGCTTGGTCTCATGCTAGTTCCCCAGAGCAGTCACTTGACTTCTGCCTTTTGAGGCCCCAGCCATTCTTCACCTCCTTGTTCAGATCCTGTTTCTTCATGAAAACTTCCCTAGTGACCCCAGGTCTCTTTGGTCTCTTCATCCCCTCACTGGTCCACACTTTCATCCACACCACCTGACTGTTCTTTGTTCTCTTGGGTTTTGTCCTCTGACTCCTTTACGTGGGCAGGTCTTTTATTCTGTCAGGAGAAAATTTGAAACTTTAAATGGAGGGTGGGAGCATTTTATCGTTTTGTATGCAGTGGAGCACAGAGCACAAAACACGAGTGCGACGCACACTGGCTAACTCATTCGTACCCGACGCAGAAAGGGCTTTCTGCTGTGATCGAAGGATTCTGTCCAGGAACTTGGTTGTCCTTTCCAACCTGTCCCGTTGCATTATGTGAACATCCCTGTGTAACCCCGTACTTCCTAATTGCTGTAGTTTAAAAAAAAACTACATCCAGTAGAAGAAAGTCTCCTACCCTGAACAGTGCCTTACCTATTTGTGTCTTTATACACCACAACTTCTGTGTACATTTTAGGAAAAGCCATTAAGTTTCATATAAAAGGTATTTGTTGATGTCTTAACAGGTATTGCATTTAAACTTTAAATCAGGGGAGAACAGATATCTTTACAATATTCAGCCTTTGAATGGTGGGCTTGGGCTATCTGTTTAGTTAGGTCCTTCAGTAGTATCTTAATCAGATTTTATAACTTTCTCTACTGATGTCTTGTACCTGTTTTGTTAGCTCTGTTCCTAGGTCTGCATACCTTTTGAAGCTATTGTAAATGGAATCCCTTAAACTGAAACCCCAAAGTTCCCAGCAGACAGGGAAGGAGAGCTCAAGGAGAAGCCCTCCACTTCTCGTTTGGGAGTCAGAACGTGGAGGAAATCCCTTGCTTCTTCCTTGAGTGCTTCCTTCCCCCGTTGGCTCTTTCCCACCCCATCCTGGGCAGCCCTGTGTGGTGGTGCATCAGGCTCCTGACCCCCAAGGGAGAACCCTTGTCTCCGACCAGAGAAACTGGGGTCCCAGGAACATGCCTGGAAGCCCCATTAGTTTTCCTCCTTTTTTTCACAGCTTGGCCCGGAGGCAGAATCTGGCCCAGGAGATCATAGGACAGAGCAGGGGAACTAAAACCTAGATATCATGTCCAGAATACCTGGAGGGGGCAACCCCCAGGGGTGGGAAAGGGTCCAGGAGACTATGGATGGGAGGGAGCTCAAGAAAGTGACCCGAAAATGTTGGGTGTGAAGCCTTGGGCTTACCCCCAAGTGGGACATGCTCAGATCTGCCTGGTCCCACACTGGTGCTGGGTGGCACGACACAGGAGATGGAGCACAAAAAGGCTTTGGCAACCGAACTGCCATTGGAACCACAGTCACAGAAGGCGGGGAACTTTCAGCCTGAACCTCACTGGGTCGGCTCCTGGCCAAAACAAAACCAAGCAACATATCCACAGGAGTTAAACCGGACCCAGAGTCCTCTCAAATAATATTCACAGTCTATAGCAGTGGTTCTCAACCTTCCTAAGGCCGCGACCCTTGCATACAGTTCCTCATGTGGTGGTGACCCACAACCATGAAATTTTGCTACTGTTATGCATCGTGATGTAAATATCTCATTTTCCGATAGTCTTAGGCAACCCCTGTGAAAGGGTCGTTTGACCCCCAAAGGGGTTGTAACCCACAGGGCGAGAACCGCTGGTCTATAGGATACAACCCAAAATTGCTCAAAATATGAATGACTAGGAAAATCTCAATATGTCTCAAGGAAAAGGATGATAGAAAGATGCCAGTCCTGAGACAATACGGATAGAGTTTAAAGAACATATAATAATAACCAGTGCTCTTAGAATTAAGGGAACACTCCTTAGACAAATGGAAAGTTTTATTAGAGAAATGAAAATATAAAAAGAACCAAATGATGCATGTGTACACACATGAATGCGTGCGCACACACAGGTGAATGGGGGTAATCTGATATCAGAGGATTGTATCAGTGTCAGTATCCCGGTTATCTATAATAATAAAGGCATAGTCCTAACTGGTTTGACTCAGTGGATAGAGGGTTGGCCTGCAGACTAAAGGGTCCCAGGTTCGATTCCAGTCAAGGGCATGTAGCTTGGTTGCGGGGCACATCCCCAGTAGGGAGTGTATAGGAGGCAGCTGATCGATGTTGCTTTCTCATTGATGTTTCTAATTCTATCCCTCTCTCCTCCTCTCTGTAAAAAAGTCAATAAAATATATTAAAGAAAAAAATATCCTATATAATAAAAGGCGAATAGGCAAATCGACCAAATGCCAGAATGACCAGTCACTATGATAAACACTGACCACAAGGGGGCAGACACTCAATGCAGGAGCTGCTCCCTGGGGGTCAGTGTGCTCCCACAGGGGGAGGGCCGCTTAGCCAGAAGCTTGGGTCACCGCTGGCAAGTGCAGCAATGGTGTGGGGGCCTCTCCTGCCTCCTCAGCAGTCAGATATCCCCTGAGGACTGCTAGAGGGTGCAGGCTGGGCTGGGGGACACTCCCTTTCCCCAGGCACGAATTTCATGCACCAGGCCACTAGTATAATAATAAAAGCGTAATATGCTAATTAGACTGGATGTCCTTCCAGATGAAGCCGGGGCTGTGAGGGCCGAGACCCTTGCATGAATTTCGTGCATCGGGCCTCTAGTGTTATTATAATAACGTTTTGTAAAATGCTATCTTTGGGGGAACCTAGGCAAAGTGTACAAGATCTCCCTGTATTGTCTCTTACCACTGCATGTGAATCTCTGATTTATCCCAACAAAAATTTCAAATACAAAGAAAGGACCCAACAGATATCTTAGAACTGAAAAACAGAACTGAAAAGTAAATTCCCTCTGTGGTGTTTCGCAAAGTCTCTCACCCACCTGTCCACTCAGCTCCTGCCGTGGCGGCTCTGGCCTCCTTCCTGGCCTGGGTAACAGCGTCTACCTGGTCTCTGCGTCCAGTCTCTCCTCTGGTTTCCACCTCAGCTTTGCTGTCAGGGTCTCGTCACTCACCTGTAACTGCTCCTGCCAGTCCTCCTCTCCAAACCCGCCGAGGCTCGCTCCTTACCCACAGTTCCAGTCCTTGGCCAGCACTGTTCCTTCTAAGATTTTACTCTGTCCCAGTCTATCCAGTTTACCTGTCCCCCATCCCCAAACAGCTCTTTATTCCAGCCACACGGCTCATCCTTGTCTGACTCTGTCTTTAGGACTTTTTTTGATTCATCCAGAATGCCTACCCCCCAGTTTTTTCTCACCACACCTCCAGTATTCTCTAGAAGAAATCAGACCCACTCCTCAAGACCCATCTCAACACACGATCTGGTGGAGGCATTCATTTATCTTTGTGGCCACGATTCTTGTCCCCTTCTCCTCTGCTAGTGCCTCTATCCAAAGTGTCTTCCTATTTTAGGTATTCATCTCCATGTCTTTCTACCCCACACACAAGAGAAGGTCTCCTGTAGGGCTCACACCGTGTCTTGTTCGCATTTGCGATGCTACAGTGCCAGGCACAGCTCTCCACCCAGCGTGCTTTGTGCGTGAGTGGAATGGGAGTGGATGTCGGCGGAATTTAAAACTGCTGCAGGGCCCGAGGTTTATTATTTACATAATTTGGTTCTGAAGAATTGAAACAGGAGTCTTAAGGTGGAGTGTTATTCATGAGCTTTTTTTTTTTTTAGTGAATTTTTTTGTGTGGGAGTTGGGTGTATTGTGGGATAGTCATTTTCAAAATACCAATGACAAAGAGTATAGGGTATTTCGCTACCTAACTCTCACTTCCAGGAGTAATTGCTTATAAAATTTGTTTTTACCTGAAGTTTACTATCAAAATAGAGAATCTGCTCTAATGAATTTGCATGCACATACCTGTGAAATGATGTAAATCGTTTGCAAGTCGTGGCAAGGGTGCAACTGTCCCATCTCAGCTGCATTTGTTTGCGTTGTGTGTCAGCCTTCTGCACGCGTCTCTAACAATTTCGTAGCTGTGCTATAAAATGCTTTCTATTATGTAGGTTCCTTAATGGAGTGTTAAGTACGTTTAAAATATACTGTAGTGATATTTGGGGAAATGGGTTTTCAGGTATGCTAGGAATGCATTACTTTTCTCTCTCTTTAAGTAATGAATTATTGGCCCCTGCTGCCTGTGGATTTATTATTATCCAGCATGTTTTCAGAAGTGGATAAGATTTAGGCGGGAGGGCTGTCTGTACTGAAAAAAGAAAGTCCGTTTTTATGTGCAGCGATAAACAAAATTCTTCTTGCTGAGCGTGTTTCGCACTGTGTTTCCAGGGTTAATGCCACCAAAAAGAGACAGCGCTTCGGAATCAACACTTTCGCTGCCTGCTGGTGAGGAACTGAAAACCATGACGGAGAAAGACGGTAACACACTTCATAATTCTGTCCTCAAAGTGACATTTCACGACGGCACTTTAATTTAATGACATAACTTCTATGGGGCTACATTTTAAAGTTTTTCAGGGAAAAAAATCATTATAGTAAAAATTTATCCTTGAAAAGTCCCCTAAGCGGCACTTACTCAAGTATGTATGTATATGTTTATATATAAAATCCGGTACTGCAATTCCTGTGTACTTACATTAGAGAACTATATTGAGAGCAAAAGGACATTACATAGTGTAAATGGCTTGATAAAAAGATTTAAAATTGCCTTTAGCTTTCAAGTCATCAGGTGAATAGAGCGTGAATAAAAAAAATTCAGAAGTATTCTGCGTGCCTTCAGGTTAACTCAAAACATCTTAACATTAAACTTTGTCACCTTAAAACAAATGAGCGGTGTCTGCACAATGAGGTGGGATTCTACTGTCCCCTCTAAAGAGAGAGGTGGTTAGGAGAGGCAGTCAGCTGAGGTCTACTGATGTGACGACCTTGTCTTGTATAAGATTGTCCTCATACAGCGTGATTCCTTAAAATACAGTTGCTTGGGTGATAAGGTCTTTTATGTGCCAGCTGTCCTTGCCTGACATCAGGCATGCAATTCAGCACCAGGTAATGCACAACCGGAGGAGCTAAGTGGCAGGTTTCGGGAGGACTGACATGGAGAAGTGTCTCATGGGCCCACTGCCTGCGCTCGCCCTTTGATATGTTCCTTTCCTTCCCCCGTGTCAGCGCACCTGCCTGGATCCATCAGCAGCTTGTCCTCTGCCTCTTCCCTGGAGCACAAGCAGAGCCACCCCAGGAAGCTGCACGCCCGTGGCCGTGGCCAGCAGACCACGAGCAAAAGCCCGTCCGCGCCATCGAGGGCCAGCGCTGGTATCTATGGCTTTTTCAACCAGGCTTTCTTGGTGGTTTTTATCTTGGTCTGTTTGTAAGTAGATTTGCTCTTTTTAAATTGTAGAAGGAACCCTTGACTCCACTGAGATTGAACTACTTGCACCCTTCCCCGTGTCCCCACGGCCCCTCCCCCCTCCGTCCCTCCCCTGCGTAAGAGTGCTCACGCGCTCAGCCTCTCGCCCAGCCTCTGCTCACCCTAACCATTCACCCATCTGGTGGACCTCTCTTCCCCATGTCTAAGGCCTCCCACCCTTTAAAGTTCGTTAGAGAACTCTGCGGCACATCCTCAGATAGTTGGAAATGTATGGTTTGTTATCTTATCTCTTTCCCAACATAAACCAAATAATAACATGTACTGTAGACTTACTATTTCGGGTATGATTCTAGGTACTTTACATGCCTTATTTTATGTAATTCTCAAAGTAAACCTGTGGAGTAGGTACCCTTGCTATCCTCACTTTATGAATGAGGACACGGAGGCTCAGGGAGGTAAGTTCTGGCTGTGTGTAAGTGGCTCGCCGGGGCTGCACCCTCAAGGTCTGGCTGCTGCTCTCTCTGCTGCTGCTCAGTCCCTCTCCATCCCAGGCACCGTCAGCTCCCGCCCACACCACAGGGTCCCCAGACCCCGCCTGGCAGCCGGTAGTGAGCTTGAACCCTGGCCTCAGGACAAGCGAGTCTACACTCTATGGGCTCGGATGGGCCTTGTGCCATTTCTTCGTTTTGCTGCTCGCGATAGGACTCGGCATTTTCATGCCATTTAATGCCAGAGCTCTCACCCTCAGAATTTTGTCTCTCACGTCATGCATATTGGCTTTTGCACCTGTTTTTGTGTCATCTACATGTTTTAAAGCATCTCCTGCATGCTCTCTCTAGTTTTACCTGCTATTTAAAACTGTCAGAAGGGTCAGAGGCTCTCCTAACAGGTTGACCAGGATAAGCTGTTCTGAGGTGTTTTTAGCTGGCTGTGAAACATCCTGCCAGCGTCTGTGCAGCTCGAACCCGAGGGCTTCTGGTCCCAGGGTCTGGGTTTCATCCAGGGGTGCCACCTGCCTCCTGTGAACACCTGTCTTAGTTAATTCCTGAGTGCGTATCTTTCCTGTAATTATAATTCTTATGGGAAACATGCTGTAGACTGCGCAGTGCTATGGCGCTATGAGTTATTTGAGGGCCCAGGGCTGTGTAGTATTGCCCTCTATCCAGGCCTCCCTCCTCCTCCTCCCTGGGTTTATTTGTTGCCATGGTTTCTTACCCTTTCACAGGTGACTTACCCTCCCCCTCTCCCCCTTCCTGGACTTCTGATGTTTATCAGGGCGCTTCAGGGGTTAGGCTTCAGTCAAGGTGAGGGGTTTTGTTCCCATTAAAGAAATCAGATGGGGTCATTGGAACCTTATAGCAATTTCACCTCAAAGCACATTCCCATCATTTACACTGAGTCCCAGGGAAAGACTCTAATTGTAGGGTTTTACAATTGGCCAGTGACAGCCCATGGCCAAACCCAGCCTGCCACCAGGATTTGTAAGTAAGGTGTTATTGGAACATGCCACGCCCACTCTGTCTATGTCAGCTTTTGTGCTGCCACAGCAGAGCGGAGTCCTTGTGACAGAGCCGAGAGCACTCACTCTCTAGCCCCTGACAGAAAGGGAGTGCTGACCTCTGTTCTCGGAGAGGGGGCCGTCTGGACGGATGGGTCAGGAATTGCCAGAACTTTCTCAGGCAACTCTTCACGTCTCCTTGAGTCGCTTGACCTCACCTGGGAGAAACAGAACAGATTGGCCATCTTCATCCTGTGTGCCACAAGAACTTTTTTTTTTTTTTTAAATATATTTTATTGATTTTTTACAGAGAGGAAGGGAGAGAGATAGTTAGAAACATCGATCAGCTGCCTCCTGCACACCCCCTGCTGGGGACGCGCCCGAAACCAAGGTACATGCCCTTGTCCGGAATCAAACCTGGGACCCCTCAGTCTGCAGGCCGACGCTCTATCCACTGAGCCAAACTGGTTCTGGCCAGAAGAACTTTTAAAACATGCAATTCCTGATTACTTAGTCAGGGGTACTGACCTCTTTATTTGTCAAATAAAAAAATGACAACAGCCAACATGACAATGGTGTAAAGGAATCAAAATTGCATCTTTTTTTTTTTTTTTGGTCAGATCGGCAAAAAATACATTTTTTTTGGCATGCCGCAGAATGTTAGTAATTAGCTTATGTGTGCCATGGGATGAAAAGGTTGGCACTCCCTGCTGTGAGCGATCAATGATGAAAGGCATCCTATATCGAAATCTCTAACCAACTGGACCCGTTAGAAAACATAGTGATTTTTTGGCTAATGTGTTTTCTTATTCTTTTTTTCCCCTTTGTTTTTTCTCCTCTTTTCCTGCCCGAACCCCTTCCCCCGCCACTAACCCAGGTTTGAATTCTTCAACATCTGGAGGAAATAGTGCCCGCCCCGCGGGGGAGCTGCAGCTGGGGGACAGGGTGCTGGTGGTCGGCCAGCGGGTCGGCACCATCAGGTTCTTCGGGACGACGAACTTTGCTCCAGGTAACTCGGGGGTTCAGCTTGCGCGCCGTAGCGTACAACCGGTTTAACACGTCACAGGCAATTAGAATTTCCGAGAAACCGGTGGTAGCTGTGGCACAGGAAATGCACAGCAACGGTAACAATGCAGACATTTTCTCGCCGATGGTGCTGTCAGTGGCCCCGTGTTAGAAGTGGGTGTTAGAAGTGGGTGTCACTCTCCGGTCTCACTCCCAGTGATGGCTGAGCGTGCTCAACGACAGGGAAGACACGGTAGCATACACGGCTTGTGCTGAGGATAATCTTGAAAATGAGTAGATGGTGAATTCCCTGCCCAGAGCTTCTATCAGAGAGAGGCAAGCAAGGCTCACAGGAAAATGACAAAACCTTTGTGTGCCCCGGGACCTTAGAAATAGGTTTGTGTGTTTCTATATTAATTCCCAACTGGGCTTCTCTTGGGTTTTCGGAAGCAAAGGTTATTTTCCTCTTGCATGTTCGGTGGCTGAAATTTCAGGTCGAAGCCAGTTGAGTGAAACCACGTGCGTCTGTTTTTAAGGAGCAGTGTGCTGCTTTGACACTTGGTGGCATCGCTGCCCGTAGGGACCAGGTCGCTCAGAACAGTGATTTTCTTAAAAAGACAGCCTGTGGAGGTTCTGAGATTTCACCCTCTTTGCAAACGAACCAGGTAGATGGGCATGGTTGCGTGGGTGCTGGCAGACAATGGGGGCTCCTGGGTCAGTGACAGAGGACCTCAATGCCCACAACAATAGCAGGAGCCAGAGTGGCACCTTTTTTTTTCCTCAGTTGTCCCCTGGGCCCCAGTTCTGAAGGTGATGTAGGGCCAGGTGACATTTTGGCTGCTTCCCTGAGTTGATAGAATGGCTTTGTGTGGGTGCTAGGTGTCCTATAGGGCCCAGTGGCTCAGCCTCCCCAGTTACCTGAGGTGGACACTCTTGGTGCACCCCTTTGTGGGCTGTGTGTACAGTCTTGTTGTAGTTAAAGCCTTGATTATTGTTCATATCTCTGGGAGGAACTGACAGCATTGGTTTCCCATCAGCCCTGCCCTAAGAGGCCCCTGGGTCTCAGTGTCCCGTGGTAATTGGTGCAGGCACCTCTGAGAGAAAGCCGCCCTTGAGTTTCGCCGGCTGCCAGGCTGTCCAGTTTCTCCTTGAATGAGTCTGGGTCCCAGAGTCTCGCCCAGAACTGGAGTTTAGAGCATTTGGGAGTGTCTGTCTCCCTTCCGCTTGAGAAAGCCAGCCGAGCACTCAGTTGCCAGTCCTCTCTACTCTCATGTCTCAGTACCGCTGCCTCCTGCAGCTCCTCTGAGTCTCAGTGTGCTTTTCTCTCTCCTTCTAGTTGTAGAATTTCCAGTCATCCAGCCTTCCTGCGGTTCTGGATGATGTCTGTTCTGTCTTTTAGTTGTAGTTTTGAAATCATCGTGTGAGGCAGCAGTTTAGGTGTTTACCTATGCCGCCATCTTGGTTTCTCCCAGTCACTGTTATTAACACTTGTCATAATGCCTTTTTTGTGTGTGTCACACGTTCTCAAGAGTTCTCTGGTAAGCATGTGGCAGTTGCGTGGTATATCGCTGGTAAAAAGGGAAAATGCAAAATATTAGATAGGAAAACATCAACGGCAGAAGGAAGTAAAACAGAGAATTCTAATTGGCACCAGGTGAGCCTGCTAATGACATTCTGAAATGTGATGACTTACTTTCAGGCCATTAGTTAGGACAGTGGTCGGCAAACTCATTTGTCAGCAGAGCCAAATATCAACAGTAAGACGATTCAAATTTCTTTTGAGAGCCAAATTTTTTAAACTTAAACTTCTTCTAACACCAGTTCTTCAAAATAGACTCGCCCAGGCCATAGTATTTTGTGGAAGAGCCACACTCAAGGGGCCAAAGAGCCGCATGTAGCTCACGAGCCACAGTTTGCTGACCACTGAGTTAGTGCCAAGCAGTAGGTTTGTATACATTGCTCTGTACTTGTGCATAGTAGGACTGTTTAATACAAAACAGTCATGCAATTAATCTTTCCAACCCAAACTCCAGCATTTGGAAATGAACTCAAGTATAAAAGGGAAAAATACTAAGAACTTCCAGGTTGTCTTTGTGAACATTATATAATTTTATATAATTGACTCTTTGAACTAGTAATTGAAAGGAAACAATTTTTGTATTTTGGAATTTATAAGTTGCAATAAATTTCTTAATATCTACATCCTTATTTTTTTACTTGATACTGATTGTAAGGGACCAAATACAGTTAGTACTGTATTCTCCTTTTTTAATAAAAAGTGGATTTTTTGGTACTTTTAACTGGTCTGAGTCATTCTCAATTTGAGAATCATTAGGAGTATTTGTCTACTTCCCTAACATTTACCACCTAATATTGTCATTTTAGGCTCTAGCAAAGGAAATACTATGACTTTCCTCAGAGTAGACTCTTTTAAGCACTCAAAAGCCTTTTTGAAAATCTTTCTTCTTTAGATAACCTAAATCTTTTCGTTGAGATTAAAAAGAATATTTCTTTTCACCCTGAGTGGGGGAAAACAGAAAGAAAGATAAGAGTGACATTTCCCATTGGATTTGTGTCCTCCTGTTCTCATTGAGGAGCTGTTTGGGGCGTTCTAACATGGGGCGTCAAATGAAGAGGTTGCTGGTTCCTTTGTCCATCTCAGTCCTGGCACAGCCCATGTCACCCAGCCCGGGACGAGCTCTGGTGCATCATCGCTCTCAGACACCTTTTGCTCATACTACAGTGGTACCTCGAGATACAAGTTTAATTCATTGGGTAACCTTGAGGCGTGGGAAACTATGAGACGCTCGAGTCTCGGTAAACTGGTGGGTCGTGTGCAGCTGGCCGATCCTCGAGATTACTCCTATCTCAAATGTTTGCTCGTATTTCAAAGCAAAACTCGCTTGCTCGACGGCTCGTATCTCAAAAATCTCGTATGTTAGGGCACTTGTATCTCGAGGCACTACTGTACTTGTATTACAGTCTTGCCAAATTTGTGTTCGTGCATTTTAGCTTTCTCTCTCTCTTTAATAAATTTTAAATATATTTTATTGATTTTTTTTACAGAGAGGAAGGGAGAGGGATAGACAGTCAGAAACATCCATGAGAGAGAGACATCGATCAGCCGCCTCCTGCATGCCCCCTACTGGGGATGGGCCCGCCATCAAGGCACATGCCTTTGTCGGAATCGAACCTGGGACCCTTCAGCCCGCAGGCTGACGCTCTATCCACCGAGCCAAACCGGTTTCGGCTTAGCTTTCTCTCTCTTAATGTGCAACTCTGCAGTGAAGCCGATTAAACTGTTTTCCCTGTTCGTTTCCGACTCTTCCAATTTTATCCTTGGACGGCTGAACGATCGTGATGATCACTCCTCGTTTCGGTCGTTTGTGAAGCTGGGAAGCCATCTAAGACTCTGGGTTTGGGGAACAGCGTAGCTGCTTTGGCTACGGCGTCTGTCCCTGCCGCCGTTCAAGCCGCCCGCGCTCTCGTTCCAGGACAGTGGTACGGCATCGAGCTGGAGAAGCCGCACGGCAAGAACGACGGCTCCGTGGGCGGCGTGCAGTATTTCAGCTGTGCCCCGAGATACGGCATCTTCGCTCCCCCCTCCCGGGTACAGAGGTGAGGAAAGAATGGAACATTCATGTTTATGCACAAGAACGTCCCGTAATTCGCCGTGGTTTACAGTCAGAGCCCCTCGTTGTATATGGGAGACGCGCGCCGATCGCGTCTCCGTCTTCTTTTCAGGGGGTTAACCAGCCACCGCTTTCAGAGAGGCTCCTGGAAAGCTAAATTTGCTTTGCCGAGGATTTGCAATTTTAAAACCCTCCTTTATTCCTCATTTGCAAACCCTATGAGTACGCGCGCCGGCGCTATAAGAGGTGGCGTTTGCAGGCGAACGCTGGGAGCAGCGAGCTTAATCTGGCATGCAAACAAAAGCCAAAATGCGCTCTGATTGCTCCGGGCGCCCCATTCATCCTCCTGCAGACCTAATGGGACCAAAATGGCTTTTCCTCTGATTTCTGTAGTTTTCAAAAATAGATAGGCAGTGGATCTTTGGGCCGGGGGAGGAGGGGGGAAAGCGGAGCTTCAAGTATTTATGTGTAATATACCTCCTCAGTGGTATATTACACATATTCCTCCTCTCAGCACAGTGCACTTTGGTACCAGCTCACTCCGCTTTCAGAAAATGGGGCTGAACAGAGACGGGGTCGCCAGGAAGTTCCAGGTGCCTTTCTGTAGAATGCCTCAGGTGCTGCAGGGGCGTGGCTGGGTGTGCTTTCCCGTGCCCGGGGAGTGGGATGCTGGTCTTCGGGAGGGAATCACATCGACGGTAGAACCGCACTCATGAGCTGGGCCTGCAGTCCCACCGTGGGCGTCTCCTCTACTTCATCACGTCCCGCCGGACTGTGTGACCATCTCCCAGCACGTTTAACCGTTTTTATTTCTTTTTGCTTTCTTACTCTATCATTTTTGTATTCATTTTCTTCTAGGAGGTACTCGATATAATTTTCTGACTATTTTTGATAATATAGCATTTAATGTATGCTTTCCAGTTAATAAAGTGTCTTCAATTAAGTGCTGCTTTATTTGACCCTCACAAGTAAGTATTTGCCAGCTGAGTTGGGACATTGCAGGAGCTGATGCAAACATTGACTGAGCACCTAATGAGCGGCGGGCTGCGTGTTATGCGCATTTTCATACTGCAAGGGCAGAAATGTGGAAGAGAGAAAGTAATTGGGCTGAAGTCTTACAGCTAGTGTAGGGGAGGAGAAACATCTCCACTCTCAGGATCAGGAGCTGGACTGGGGTGGGGGGTCTGTGAATTAAACGGACAGCAGCTAGATTAACAGGAGAAAAAGACACGAGAAGTTCATTGAATTTTATGTTTACATGCACGGGACAGCACAGGAAGAAGCGAATACCCAAAGGAGGGGCGAGGTTGGAGCATTGTAGAGCATCTTCACAGGGGAGGAGGTCGAGACCCACAGGTTAAGAACCACTAACAGGGACACCTAAGACCATCAGAAAACACAGATATTTATATTATGATTCATAACAGTAGCAAAATTACAGTTATAAAGTAGCAACAAAAGTAATTTTGTGGTTGGAGGTCACCACAACATGAGGAGCTGTCTTAAAGGGTCGCGGCGTTAGAAAGGCTGAGAACCACTGGCTCAAAGGAACTCTCATGTCAGAATGGCCTAAGGGGGCATGTTTGATCTCCCTTAGTGAAGGGCACAGCCAGCCCCAGCCCACGTTTGCCATTTTTTGGTTGTTTTCGAAGACCTCGCTTTTAGAAAGATTGCTGTGTTTTCTTTTTGTCGGTAGCCATTTTATAATGAAGAAAAAGAGGCCGTAGCTAACGATTAGCATTTATGTTACTGGTCCAAGGTCCGCGTGCCTGACATTTCGAAAGGCCAAAATGCAAAATGTCAGAGCTTGGAGCAAGAAAAAAAGGTTTATTGACGGAGGAGTCAACAACTGAGGAGATGGGACTCCTCCAATCCACCCCAAGAAAGTGCAGGGTTCAGGCTGCTTTTATGCCAAGAGAAGGGGAAGTGGGAGGGGCCAGAGGTGATTGACAAGGGCAGACGGCAGACGTCTGGGCACCAGCAGGAGTCCCAGGAAGACCTGAACCCTCTTCGTTCTCAGTGCATGGACCCAGCTGATTTGCATCCTTGGTGAGGCTTCTGCAAATCTTTGATAAGCAGTCGTCATTGTCATACACATTTCCCCCCATCTCCTCAGGAGAGGTGCCTTCTGCCAAGGGGCCGTTTTTTATATTAATTCTGGGACTGCGGAAATCCTCCAATGACTGGCACGTCTGTGTGCAAGAACACAGCTGAACCGGACGGCCTCGGAGAGGCTGAGCGTGTCCGCCTGCTGCACCGATCAGCCGGCACTGTTTCAGGCGCTCAGCACCTCCCCTGCGGGCCAGGCACCTCACCTCTGCCTCCTCCACAGACGAGGAAAGCAAGCGCAGAGAGGTGAAGGGGCGTGTGCATGGTGCACAGCTCCCAGAGAGGGGCGGGGGTGAGCCCAGGAGTCTAGTAATGGACTCTCTTCCTGGCCTGCATCTTTAAGCGATTGACTTGAGGGTAAAATCCATGCCGAACGACAGCCTGCTGGGTACTCATATTACTTTAAAAAAAAAAATCTTCATTAACACATTGCTACAGTCTCCTACACGTTGTATTTGTCTCCGAGTCAGAAGGACGGGCTGTTCATTTCATGTTCGATTACCCAGAGAACACGCGCGGCTTACTGTGGGCACGGCGGGTATCGATCACGTCGAGCGCGGGGTTCTTTATGCTGGGACAGCCTCTCCTCTCTCTCAGATTATGAAGCCGCTTTCTTTTACACGGTTTCAGCCTTTTCTCGCTCTGTTAATGGAACACGTGTTTTCTAACTTGTTTTTTTCCCTCCTTGCCTTCTGTTTCGTTTTCTTTAAGGTGATTCATTTAAAAGCAACCCCCTCTTAAGAGAAACAGGGTGCTCTCTCTCTCTCTCTCTCTCTCTCTCTCTCTCTGATCTGCTGCCTCGATCCAGCTGTCTTCCTGTCATCTTCTGATTGTCTCATTCATCCCCATCAAATACTATTAAGTGTCTTTTAGCACTTTGTGCTGTGCTCGGCATTCTGTAAGCAAATAAAACAGACATGGTCCCTGCTTTTGAGGAGCTTTGCATTGAAACCAGCTCTGGAGCTCTTTAAAGACACCACTGATCTTCCACAAGGAAGAATTCTTTAATTCTTTTTATTGAATGTATTAGGCAGGATGAAGAAGGAAGAATTTGAAACTATGGGCTGGGTGAGGATAGTCTTAATAAAATAGTGGCACAGCACTTCTCCCAGATTGTGGCTGGCCTTCCCTTCTCCCCTTCCCCCACACATCCCTTTTTCTATTTAAATAACGTGCCTCTTGCCCAGCATCTTTGCACATGTTATGTCCTCTGCGTGGATGCTTTCTACGTTTATACTTTCATCTAGTTTATACCTTTCTTCCATTAACTTATCAACCAACCAACATTTCTTCAGAGAAATTCTAAGAAACTATCTATCTACTAGTATCTAGCCATCTTTTTAGCCAAGTGGTCATCAGTAGAGTATTAATTTTCTTATTCTTAGTTCTCACGAATAGATCCTTATTATGAATTATCTAACTGTTTTTAGAATTAAGTTCTCAACTATCCATCACCACTTAATATAAGTATTGGTCTTTTCATCAAGTCATACTTTTTTGGGTTCTTGAGTCATTGATTGCTGTATGATGAATATCATGTAAAAAAAGGTGCATATAAGTTGCAGGATGAAAGTGCAAATATTGCAAGAGTTGCAGGATTTCTTGATGGCAGCAGTGTGTGTGCTCCTGGAGGAAGTGAGTGACAGTGAAGGCTTTGCAGATTTAGGCCAGCAAACAACTGAGAGAAAATAAGACTGTTAGGATTGGCCTTTTTTTTTTTTTTTAAAAAAAATATAGTCCATTGACCTTCCACAGAGAGGAAGGGAGATAGATAGAAAGTCAGAAACATCGATGAGAGAGAGACATCGATCAACCGCCTCCTGCACGCCCCACAGTGGAGATGTGCCTGCAAGCAAGGTACACGCCTCCGACTGGAACCGAACCCGGGACCCCCCAGTCCGCAGGCCGACCTTCCATCCACTGAGCCAAACTGGTCTCGGCAGGATTGGCCTTTTAAAAGCAATGATTTGATGCCTGGGAGGGAGGGGGGGCAATAGGGAGATATATATAAAAAGTTAATAAAAAAAATAAAAAAATAAAAGCAATGATTTGAATTTCCTCCTATATAATAAAGAGCTAATATGCTAATTAAGACCAGACAGCCGAATGACCTTCCTGAATGACCAGTGGGGGTGGGGCCACAAATTTCGTGCATCAGGCCTTTAGTTAAAAAATAAAGACAAATCTGTCAGGAAAGTGGCCTTTATGTTTATGCTTAGAGTCAATTATAAAGTAAAAAAATGTTGAATTGTTTTAGCCATATCATTTTACTAGAAAAATCAGACACATACAGACTCAGCGGATATATTTCTTAAATTTAAGAATGTGATGCTCTAGCCAGTTTGGCTTAGTGGAAAGTGTCGGCCCACACACGGAAGGGATCCGGGTTCGATTCTGGTCAAGGGCATGTATCTCGGTTTTAGGCTTGATCCCTGGTCCTGGTTGGAGTGTGTGTGGGAGGTAACCAATCAGTGTATCTCTCTCACATTGATGTTTCTCTCTCTTTCTCTCTCTCCCTCTTCCACACTCTCTCAAAACAAAAACAAAACAAAAAGGCAACAACAATGGAAAAATATACTTGGATAAGGATTAACAAGAAAAAAGAATGTGATATTTTTACAACTATAACATTTGTTAAATTTAACATAAAATAAATTTATCTTCATAGTTTGCAGTTTCATCTTTGAAGATAAAGTTACAAAGAAGTAAAGTCAGGTCCCTATCTTAAGTGAATTCACTTTAAGTTGACTTTTTCTATACACATTATTGTTAAGTAACAATGATCTCTTCTGTTTGATTATCATCTGTCTCTGATGCTAGTCTGAAGTTTATCCTGGCTCATAATAGGTGCTCAGTAAATGTTTGTTGAATGAGTGAAATAAGAAAACCATTAGTGTGGAACCTCAGATGGTTAAGAGCCAATCTTAAATCTGAGGACCAGCAACTTCTAATAAGGTTTGCATTACTTCTTTTATTTACAGAGTAACAGATTCCTTGGATACACTTTCAGAAATTTCTTCTAATAAACAGAATCATTCTTATCCTGGTAAGATTACCGTTTTATGTTCCTAATAACTATTCCTTTGCTTTTATTTATTGAAGCATTTTATTGTAAAAAATATATATAAAAGTATGTAAAGTGTATTTGTATAGTTTATGTAATCATAATCATAATCATATCTATTACCTGCCCCCAAGCTGAAGACGACGATTATCTGAATGACAGAATGCCTTGTTTTTCCCCTAACTCCTTTTTTTAGTCCTCAATAAAATAGAAATGGAGTTACTCAGTTTCTATTTTATTTTCCCCACAAGTTTTCCATTATTATAATGTAACCATTGTTTATTTAATTTGCTCACATATTTACAAATAGCTCTTGTCATTTATTGTCATAACTTCCACATGGGATTGTTTTATTTCTATCTCATGTACATTCTTTTAAAAGGCCTTTTAGAAAGAGGTCAGTTTGTACCAAGTTTTTGTTTTTTTCTAACGATAGTTTTACTGGGAAAAATGAAAACTCAGTGAACATTTTATTTTTATTTTTTTAAAAAATATATTTTACTGATTTTTTACAGAGAGGGAGAGAGAGGGATAGAGTGCTAGAAACATTGATCAGCTGCCTCCTGCACACCTTCTCCTGGGGATGTGCCCGAAACCGAGGCACGTGCCCTTGACAGGAATCGAACCTGGGACTTTTCAGTCCACAGGCTGATGCTCTATCCACTGAGCCAAACCGCTTTCGGCTAAGTGAACGTTTTAGTTTGAAAGGTATTTTCTCCCTGCACATTGACAATGTACGTAATTCTACATTTCTCTATCTTCTGTGTTTTTTGACAAGTCAACTCTGAGCCTGTCCAGTCCACCCTCTTGCAGGTGATTTATCTTTCCTTTCTGATTGCTTTTCAAGGTCTCGTGTTTGCTTCGTGTTGCACAGCTTCACCGTGATGTGTGTGTAGGTGGGGATTTCTTTTGTTTATGCTGTTTGGAATCATGGATCTTCCTGGATCCAGGAATTAGTAGCTGATCAATTCTGTAAAAATTTTTTGTCCGTATACTTACAATATTTTCTCCATCATTCTCTTTATTATCTATTTCTGCGTAGTAGTCTTTCTCACCTTGCCGCGCCTCTTCTGGCTTTTTCACAATGTCGTCTCCTGCACAGCGTCTGTTATCTTCAGACCCATCTTTTCATTTCCTGGTTCTTTCTGTATCGATGTTTGTTCTGTTGCTTACTCTAACCACAAAGTTTTTAATTATAAAGCTTTCTTTTTTTGGTAAATCTGTTTGGTTGTCATTTACTGTCACTTATTCTTTCCCCATATTTTCAAGTTTTTCTTACATGTCTTTAAACATTTTCAATGTTATCTTTCATTTTATGTCAAATCATTCAATATTTGTCGCCTTTGTGAATCCGAGTCTGCCATCTGTTTCTGCGGTGCCTCTGTGCGGTGGGTTTTGCAGTTTAATTTTGTGAGATGCTCCTTTTACTCGGGATCTAATGGACGGGGATTTGCGAGGCCTAGGTTGATGTCTCCGGAGACTGTAGTCTCGAGGCACTGCCCAGCCTGGGACTATTTTAACCCATAGCCTCTGCAGCTTTTAAAATATCACACAGATAAAATGAACTGCACACATGACCTTACGTTCTGAGGGAGGACATGTGGCCTGTTTTTGAGCATTCAGGTTGGCCTTTGTCATTGTCCAAACGGTGTTTTGTTTTGTTTCTTGATAACCTTACACTGAGGGGAGCAGTTAGGGACACTCCCTTGAAACCCTAGGAGTCTTGAGAGAGCCCCCTGCTGGCAGCGGCTGGCCGGCCTTCCCTGTGCTGGGCGCCTGTGGTTGGAGATGGTAGATGCCTTTGGTGCTTGGTTACCTCTCAGGGTTTCTCTTCTTAGGTTTTGGCCTCTTTGGAATTGGGCCTTTCCTGTCAGCTCAATAGCATTTAAATGCATCATAGTTATTTAAAAAGATATTCGCTTTAGTCAAGAGCTTCATTCATTGGGTCTGCATTAACTGCCAGAGCTGGAAGTCCCTTCTTTTTAAAAACATCTTTTTTAGAAATTTACCTTTTGTGAAATCTTTTAGGTTACGCTGTCATTTGGGGATGCCAGCGGTCATCAGCTCTGAAATTTTATTATTTAATAAATTGGATATATGTAGTGATAGTATCTTTTTTTCTGTGATTTATCCAGATTAATATTTGAGAAAAAAAGATTCAGCTTTACCAATATATACTTCAGTGTAATTTGGTTTTCAAGAACCTTTCTAATGAAACTTCCGAAGGTAGTGTCATGATCAGAACTTGCTCATGTACATGCACTGTGTGTGAGAAAGGTCAGATACAGATTGGTCGTGAATTCTGAGGCCTGCCTGTATTCTGGATGCACTTATGTTCTGGGCTTCCTCTTTCTAAAGGAAAACTTGAACTAGTAGGACCTCTGCAAGAGGGATAATAGAAGATAACTTTTCATTAGGGCTGCACGTGGCGGTTTTTTTCCCCTCTTCTGACCTTAACTTGCATGTTTAGGTTTTAGGAGAAGCTTCAGTACCACCTCGGCTTCTTCCCAAAAGGAGATTAACCGGAGAAACGCGTTTGCCAAGTGAGTATGGAGAAGTCGTAGAGACACACCACTTGAGAGGAGCAGGGCAGGATTCGGCGAGGGATGAAACGCGGGGTTCCGTACCTTCCACTGGGGTAGGACTGTGTCACTCAGGGGAACGTGGGATGAGGGTCCCGAGAGGAGCTGCTACAGATGTCGCCGGGACTGAGAGTGCTGTACTGCATACATTTTCTAATTGGTTTAGTACGTCAGTAAAGGTCGGAGGAACTTACGTTTTGTGTTAGCATTGAACAGGGGGACTGAATTTTTTTTTTAAGAAAATGCTGTTTAATTAATTAGAGAGTTTATTTACTATTTTCAGCACATGTAAGCAATGCCAGGCCTATTTGCATGAAGTAATCTTACTAGTAAAAAAAACACTCCCACTCTGCCTTTGGGACTGTACTGCTCAAAATGCATTTTCGTCTATTGGTTTGTTTCTTGTAGAGAGAACCTCTTTTTCTGTTTTTCCTTTACATCTATTTACCCCCCCCCCCCACTTTGCTTCCCCTAATAGTTTTCGGAGACTTTTAGAAACGATTTTACTTTTAGAGAAGTGGGAGGCCCTTCTAGACGGTTTGGGTTAAGGAGTTCTTTTTTAATTTAATTCCTTCCAGTGAATCTTTGAACAAGGCCGGACTGGGGGTGTGGGGGGAGGAGGGGGAAGAGGTGGTCCTGAGTGGGGAAGTGCATAGCCTCGCTTAAGTCCTGGGACCCTAGAAGCTTCTAGAAAGGAGAGCCCAAGCTGGAGGCCGGGGCCAGCAGCTGAGCCACAGGCAGGCATTTATGTATAACCTGCGAGAATGTGCGGAGGCTGGCATGTCACTTGAGAGGCCTGGCGGGTCCTGAGGCTGGGTGGGTGTTTGTGTGTGTGCATATTTTAAAAAATATGTGTTTATTGGTTTTTAGAGAGAGAGGAAGGGAGAGGGAGAGAGAAAGAAACACAGATGTGAGAAACATTGATAGGTTACCTCCCATGGGCATCCTGACCAGGGACCAAACCACAACCTAGGCATGTGCCTTGACCGGGAATTGAACCAGTGACCTTTCGGTGCATGGGATGATGCGCAACCACTGAGCCACACCAGCCAGGACTCAGGACTCACTCTCTTTCTCTCTCTCTCTCTCTCTCTCTCTCTCTCTCTCTCTCTTTCTCTCTCTCTCTCTCTCTCTCTTAAATCCAGAGTGGAATAGTGTTAAAATAGTGAAAGGGAAATCTTTCAAAATGTCAAAAGTTTATTCTGCTACTAGCAATGCATAGCAGCTATTGCTATTTAGACTAAAACACTCGAGTTGTGAACAGACGGTGTTCTCTCTCGGGACCGAACCGTGGCCCGCAGTGGAAAGGGAGCCGGGAGGTCGCATGGCCCGGCCCGCGCCCCTAAGCCTGGCTCTCCCTCTCCCCGTGACCAGGTCCAGAACCGCCCTGCGCCGCAGCTGGAGCGGCTCGGCCCCCGGCGTGGAAGGCGGCGCCAGGCTGCACGAGGGCTCCCAGGTCCTGCTCACCAGCTCCAACGAGATGGGCACCGTGCGCTACGTGGGCCCCACCGACTTCGCCCTGGGCATCTGGCTGGGGCTTGAGCTGCGGAGCGCCAAGGGGAGGAACGACGGGGCCGTGGGCGACACGCGCTACTTCACCTGCAAACCCAACCACGGCGTCCTGGTGCGGCCCAGCCGCGTGACCTACCGCGGAATAAACGGCGCCAAGCTCGTGGACGAGAACAGCTGAGTTCAGCGCCCGGCCGGCGTGTGAGCGTGTGTGTGTGTGTGTGCATGTGTGTATGTGCGTGTGTGTGTGTGTGCATACACGTATGCATGTGTAAGACATAAAGAGTCGGTGGCAAATGTCGCCTTTAGCCACTATTTAAAAATTGGAAAATATGGCCATCTTCCCCAAAACCGCATAACGATCCAGAGAGACCGCTTTGCAAAGCGAGCCCTGCGGCCTGGAGTCCGTGGTTCCCTCGGAACGGTTCTGAGGAGCGTTTTTAAGAGCTGCTGACACTTTAGACCCCAGACAGTTCCCAGACGGGGCCAGCATTGCCCTGGGTGGCCCATGGCGGCTGCTGCTGCTTCTCACTGTGCCCAGGGCTGGCTGCTTCCCGCTCCTGCTCCTTTGGTTAAGTCTGACCTTCACACGGCCTTGGCCTGTCCCGTCCTGTGGGGTTTTCCGCTTCGTGCTGCACTAGTTCTGCAATAAGAAGCTCTGTGACTAGTGTATTTTTCACACTTGGCACAAGATTATTTGCCCTTTCAGGAGGGCCTCCTCCAAAGCGAGGTGAGAATTCTGGAGTTGGATGGGGTGCCTGGGAGGCGCCCAAGCTGAGCTCAGCCTGGCGTCCGTTGCCAAGCACAGACGGGGCGTCTGAGCGGTTTTCTCCCCCCGGGCCGCTGGCTAGACGGCTCAGGCCTCCTGAGGAGGGAGCGTGGCTCTCGCTTTTTCCGTCCGTACAAAGCATATACTCTCAGCATTCTCTTCTGCGCCCGTGCCTGCCTCCTCTGGATGAATTATAAAAACAATGATTAGGTCTATGAGTTCAAGTCATAATGATGATTTTTTTTGCACATACTTATTTAACTTCCTTATTGGACAGATCTCTAAAACACACATGGACACACACACACACACGAAGCACTTTTACCATATGATGCACTTTCATCTTTGCCATCATTTCCTCCTGGGGTATGAGAAGCATTAAAAAATGATATTGAAGAGAAGAGTGCAAAGTAAGATGTGTTAGAAGAATATAGTAGTTAATCATTTAAATGTTTATGATTTCTTGTGTTTTTTTTTTTTTTTTTTTTTTTGTTTTTT
>PVJN01014906.1:0-45545 GCA_004026805.1 Lasiurus borealis | reverse complement strand
GTTTCAAGTGTATAATTCTATAATATGTATATATTAGAGGCTCTATGGATGAAATTTGTGCCAGGGGCTTTGCCCTCATAGCCCTGGCTGCCTCGCAGCCCCACCCACTGGTCCTTTTGGAAGAAGGTCTTTCTGCCATGCAGTCTAATTAGCATATTAGCTCTTTATTTTATAGGATATTTTATATAACCTTATTTTTTACTGTTGACAGTATTACAAATGTCCCAAACTGTTGATGAGGTCAAAGACATGATCAGAAGTCAGATAACCTACTACTTGGTATGTGATGTTAAGAATATTAAATTGTTCTTGAAGCAATTAGAAGTCATTTTAAGTTTTAAGCAACTGAATCAGGAAAAATGTGTTGAAAAAAGAATATTAAAAAATTAGACTTTTCTATGTTGTAGGACAAGCTTGACTTTTAGCCTCCTAATTTTTATGATTTACCAAGCTAACAATGTAGAAGAGATGGCTACTAATCATTTCTTTCTAATTATTTTTGAAATAACTTAAGGGAGATAGCACTCATGTTTTAAGCTATCACTCAAAGAATCCTGAATCCCTTTAGAGGAATGTGATTAGTTGTGCCTTTTCTTATTTTTTTCTATGCAAGTGGGGATAGCAAAATATCATAGAGCCAACATCATTTTCAATCAGCACACCATCTTCTTGTTTTAAAAGAAAAACTCCTAGAACCTCAGAGGAAGGCAGGTGTGGGTGGGTAGTTAGGAAGAAATCAATCAAAAAACTTGCATGCATATATGCATAACACATGGCCATAGACAATAAGGTGGTTCAGGCCTTTGGCAGGGGTGGGGAACACTAGAAGGGGTCAACAATAAAGATTTTTTGATAAATAAAAACTCCATCCTGCAACCAATCTTTCCACAAGTACAATTGCTAAGTAAAATTTGGTACAGAATAGAAAGTACAAATTATCTCAACTTCTATGAAATTTTAAATAAGTAAAATCACAAATTCTTCTTTAGACAAAATACTTCATTAAAAATATTCAAACACCTTGCTTTTTTAAAAATATTCATACTTAGTATACAAATGCACACTTTTTATAATTTTAATTTTTTTTATTTCTCTAACTAGAGGCCTAGTGCATCAAAATCCATGCACTGGAAGGGGGTCCCTCAGCCTAGCCTGCCCCCTCTCATAGTCCTGGAGCCCTTAGAGGCTGAAGGCAATCTGATGATCAGGAAAAGGTGATGCCCCATCATAGCTCTGATGCTGCCATTGCCAGCAGTGCAAGCCTTGGCCAGCCCTGGTTACCTGTGCCTTGGACGACCCTGGGTGTCTGGGAAGCCACCATTCGAGGCTTGCTTGGGCCTCAGACCAGCCCTGGGCAGCTAGGAAGCTGCCAACCAAGGCTTGTCTGTGCCATGGGACTGAGGGGACTGAAGGATTCCACACTTGCCACATGCCTGCCACCCTGGTGGGGCTGAGGGGACTCAGCACTGCCAACTTGTGGCTGATGGTGCCGCCATCTTTGAAGGTGTGTCAGTCAATTAGCATATTCCCTCCTTATTTGGCTGTGAGTACAACCTTATTTGGGGGCTGGGCAGTGAATTAGCATATTCCTTCCTTATTGGCTGTGGGTGCCACCATCTTTGTGATGGTGTAAGGGTCAATTAGCATATTCCCTCTTTATTAGATAGGATATCCCAGAAGAAAAAGATAATCTATGAATATGAAATTTAAAAATCCAAAAAGCATACACATCATGGCACATTAATGTAGATACCTATACTCATAAACTGTATATTAATTAAAAATTTACATTTGAACTATATTTCTCTTTGGCAGTGAGTCAAAACCAATTTTTACTTTTACATTATTATAAGGATTTTTTTTTAAGTAAGTCAACTATTTTATAGACATTAATTTGCATTCATCTTTGTTTCTACTATTTGTACTTTGTGGGGAAATTAAGTCCTTTTTATCTATATTCATCAGCTTAATTTTTATGTACTTTTTTCAGAATACATTGCTTCACCTACAGTCCTACAAAATTCAAAATGAGCAACATTCCAATTCAAAACTTCTGTGTACTTAGAAGTTTTGAGAAAACCAAAACAAATAAAACCAAAATAGCAAAGAAAATTCCCAATTCTTATGTAAATTATTCCATGACAATAGTTTAATCTCTAACCTAGTTTAATTATATCTATATTAATAAGTGGGTTTATATAGATCTAATAAAAATGTAAACTTTCTCCCTTTTTTTGTTAACAGAAACAATTATTTTAAGATTTTTATGGAGAAAGTGATTCTTCAATATCTGCCTTCTCTCTATATGCACTAATGGTGTATATTATTTGATTGGTCTTTCCAGATGTAATATAGATATATTCTAAGTAGAGGAGAGGCCTGGTGCATGAATTTGTGCATGGGTAGGGTCCATAGGCCTGGCTGGTGATTGGGAACCATTGGGGTCAATTGGGGCCATCTTGACCCAGTCCCAATTGGGGATGGCTGCCTGTGGGGAGGGATTGCAGAAGCTTTACTAGCTGAAGGAGGTTGGCTATGGGAGTGCACTGACCACCAGGGGGCATCTCCTGTGTTGAGTGTCTGCCTCTTGGAAGTCAGTGCATGTCATACCAACCAATTGATTGGTTGTTTGGTCGTTCAGTTGATTAGGCTTTTTTATATATAGATAACAAAATATCAGCTTCATCAGAAGTCTTTTATTTTAATACTGGAGGCCCGGTGCATGGATTTGTGTACCAGTGGGGTCCCTTGGCCTGGCCTGTGGGGATCAGGCCAAACCAAGCTCTCCCACATCTCCCCTAGGGATCCTGGATTGCAAGAGGGCACAGGAAAGTTGAAGGACCCCCACCAGTACATGATCAGGGCCAGAGAGAGACCACAAGAAGGCTCCAGGGCATGTGCAGCTTGTCTCACCCAGTCCCAATCAGCTGGACCCCAACAGCAAGCTAACCTACTGGTCAGATCATCAGCCCCTGGTTGTCAGTGCACATTCAATCTACTGATTGAATAGTCATATGGTCAGATACTTAACATATAAGGCTTTTATATGTATAGATACCTATTTTCCTAAAAAGAAAATGCATTGAATAATGGCATCAATAGTTGTAATTTTAGTGCTGTTTATCAAGTACTTATTGCTTTCTACCTTCTTGATATAGGTAGGATTGAACTTTTGACTTCCTTGGGAGTGGTAGGGACATGCCATTAGCCAGAGGAAGGGACTTCTGGAGCTTCCAATAACATCATTAATTGCAGAGCTAACTCCTACAAAACGTTTTTTCTATTGCCTTGATGACTAACAATATCTTAAGAGTGTCTATTCTATGAGCCTGAATTTTGCAGTGAGGAGATTAAAAAAAAAAAAAAAGAGGCTATAATCCAGTTAGTCTTTCTTAAGAAATAAACCTTTATGAATTTAGGTCAGTGCAATTATATTACTAGAGCATAATCAATGCATTTTCTAATAAAATAAAATATACAATTCATTTTTAAAATAATGTTGTGATTTCGGCTTTAAGTTAAAAAAGAATATATTTTGAATGCCCTCAATTCAAAATTTAGTGGCCAGAATGACAATAAAACTTGTGCTGCCATCTCTATATATACTATATTATGCTCTAGACAGTTTTTCTCTTCCATGCCAACTTTTTACAGATTCAAGTCTCAAGATAAAAATGAGAATTTCAACAGGGAGAGAAATAATGAGTCACAATGGGTAAGTTAACTTTGAGATCTTCAGGGGATAAACATTTGCACATCATGACCTTAAACATGTCTCAAAGAGAGAAACAACTTACTATTGCAAAGCAATTCTGTTTAACAAGTCAGATCTGTTAGCAAGGTACCTGGACCTCATAAAAAATAACATCAAAAGTTACGAATGCATCTAACAGAATCCAAGTAACACTACCAATTTTACTTATTGGCATAATGATACTTCTCATAAGCAACTTATCTAAGGTAATAATTAAAATAATATGTTCATTTGGGGAAACCAAGATGGTGGCATAGGTGAACATCTAAACTGCTGCCTCACACAACAATTTCAAAACTACAACTAAAAGACAGAACAGACACCATCCAGAACCACAGGAAAGCTGGCTGAGTGGAAATTTTACAACTAGAAGGAAAGAGAGAGGCTCAGGAAGACTCAGAGGAGCTGTAAAAAACTGAGGTACAGAGACACACACATGGAGAGAACAGGCGTTGAGGGTCTGGCTGGCTTCCTCTAGCGGGAGGGAGATGGAAACTCCCAGCTGCACTGAACCCCACTTTTCACTGCACTGGGTGCGACTCTTACAGGAGTCTGGACTATTGTGAAAAGGGAGGAGTGCACAGAAACTTAAGGGGAGCCGTGAAAGGAGGAGGGGAGCTATCTGGAGGCGCATGCAAAGAGGACTGACTGCTAATTGTGCCACTGGTTTTCTCTAGTGGGAGGAAAACAGAACCTTCCAACTTCACTGAAATCGAGGTGTAATTGCACTGAATCCCTGTTTTGGGTGTGAGCCTGGGGACCCAGACTCATATGGGTCTGAGCACAGGGAAACTTAGGGGAGCTGGAAAGGCAGAGGTCTGGAGGGGCTGTGTGTGTGCACAGAGATGGCTGCAGTGATTACTGAGGGACACTGAGACCCAGGGGCTGCCATGTAGGGCAGGGCTGACGGGAAGCCAAGGCTGTCTGTTCAGCCCTGAGACTCCACCACATCCAAGCTTTCTTGTCTCTATTCTCAAACACTTTCTGAAAATTTTCATCACCTCCTTGCTCTATGCTAACCACACTGCTTCTGCTCCAGCTCTCTAAATTAGTGACTGTCCTTTCCCCATTTCCTTCACATCACTATGTTTGAGTAAGAGTGATATATTTCTTATTCTATTGACTCTGACCAGCAATTTTCTTTCCTGCTTCCTTCAAAAACAATACTTGAATCACATGCTATGTATATTATCCACTATCTTCGAAAGTTTAATTTCTACTCTGCTTAAGCCACTTATTTCCATGGTGACAATTTTAGATCTTATCATTACAAGCTACTATCGACTCTTAATCATCTTGATGGCCTTTTTCCCCCCTGATTATCCAGGTCAAATGGTATGGTCAATTCTCATGATAATTTCCTCTCAAAAACCCTCAACTTAGTCCCTCTCTCACTTTGCCTTATATGCATGGAAAATACATACCCCTACTTCAATGCAATAATTTGACTGCTTTGAATCTACACTTATGTAGATAAATCTAGTAGTAATCACACTATTTAACCTCCCTTGAAAGATTATGACCACAAATCCCACAAAGCTATATAAAAAACACACTAAAAATCTCTAGCTTACCCACTTCCCCCTGTTTCCAAGCTTTATTTTATATTTTCTCAAGTCACCTCAAATAATTTGTCTTTCCCTTTCTCATTCTTAGTTAATGACTTTTCTTTTTCACATAGAAAACTAAATTCTAAAAATTTTAATAGATGCGCATTACTACTTGTAACATTAGTTAGCAGGTGAATTTCCTGTTCTCTCTGTCCTCCCAGCTAAGTCCTTTCATCTACACCTCAGACCAATGCACTGGTCTTTCCCCACTGTGGTTCCCCTCTACTGAGTCTCCCTGTCCCACACTGCCTGGCCCTTCTCACCTCCCAGCACCTACGTTTCCCACTCTCCTTCCAGAATCTTTGGGGCCTTCCTCCTGTGGGTGAAGTCCCCTTAATATAAGTGACTAAAGGCTGGGCTTGGATGTGTCAGAGTCTCATGGCCTAGCAGACAGCCTTGGCTTCCCCTCAGCCCTGCCCTACATGGCAGCCCCTGGGTCTTAGTGCCCCTCAGTAATCACTGCAGCCCTCTCTGTGCGCACATACAAGCCCCTCCAGACCTCTGCCTTTCCGGCTCCCTTGAGTTTCCATGTGCTCCGGGGACCCATATGAGTCTGGGTCCCCAGGGTCTCACCTGAAATTGGGATTCAGTGCAATCGGACCTCGATTTCAGTGCAGTCGGGAGGTTCTGTTTTCCTCCCGCTAGAGAAAGCCACTCATCCACATTTGTGCCCATATATTCAGTCTTCCTGCCTATTAACACAAAACTGTCAATACTCATTTCTCAAGCCATTTCCTCAAATATTCACTAGATACCAGTCTCTGTCATCTACTTTCTTCTTCAATTCCCAACTCTACATAAGACCAACATCATCAGAATATGGACATACTGCTATTTCCCCAATAAAAAAAAATAATTCAACTATAACCACAATCACAACCAAGCCAGTGGCACAATCAGGAGGAAGAGGAAGAGAAGAAGAAAAACACTTTTCCTGATACAATTTTTCTTCCACTGCCCATCTTTTGCTATCTGCTCAAAAATACCCGCCAATTTGTATCTTTAATTTTTTTCTCTTAAACCTCTTTCCATTAGGTTTCTTCTTCTTATCTTTCAGCCAAATTGATCATGTCAGGTTCATCAATGATCTCCAAATTGTTAAATCCAATACCCAATTTTAATTTTAATTTTACTTGGCCTATTAAATAGCATTTGACACCATGAATAATGAAGTTTTCTTTATATACTTTTTATTTTTATTTGAAGGCCTAATCACCACATGCTCTTAGTTTCTTTTCTTTCTTTCTTTTTCTTAAATATATTTTATTGATTTTTTACAGAGAGGAAGGGAGAGGGATAGAAAGTCAGAAACATCAATGAGAGAGAGACATTGATCAGCCGCCTCCTGCATGCCCCATACTGGAGTTGTGCTAGCAAGCAAGGTACATGCCCCTGACCGGAGTCTAACCTGGGACCTTTCAGTCCACAGGCCGACACTCTGTCCACTGAGCAAACCAGTCTCTGCTCTTTCCTTTCTTACTGGTTGATCCTTCACAATCCATTGTTGATTCATGTTTTTCTTCCAATCTCCTAATTTTGGAGTGGTCTAGGATTCATATCTTGGTTCTTTTTCTTCAGTGTTGAAACCAAATTTCTTGGTTATTTTATTTTTCTTTAAACCAATTACTTTTAACTTTGGTTCTTTAGCACTCTCCTTAATTGTGGGCTCCAGAGACATACTCGACTATTTATGTAACATAGGTATAACATCATATAGTGTTACATGTATACATATTTAATAGGGATATACCTCTAATGAATACATCAGGCTTAACATGTGCACACTCAAATCCTGATCTTTCCAGCTAAGCCTATTTCATCTTCATTCATGTTCATCTCAATGTGTAGCAACTCTAGTTTTCCAATTCTTAAGTCATAACCCTGGAGTCATTCCTGCTTCTTTCTCTCATACCTCAAAATCTTTCAAGGAAATCTGTTGCTCAAACTACAAAATACACCTCAAATAAAATTATTCTTTTTTTTTAAATATATTTTATTGATTTTTTACAGAGAGGAAGGGAGAGGGATAGAAAGTCAGAAACATCGATGAGAGAGAGACATCGATCAGGCACCTCCTGCACGCCCCACACTGGAGATGTGCCCACAACCAAGGTACATGCCCTTGACCGGAATCGAACCTGGGATCTTTCAGTCCGCAGGCCGATGCTCTATCCACTGAGCCAAACCAGTCTCGGCTAAAATTATTCTTATTTCCACATATTTCTATTCTGAACCAATCTACCCTCATCTCCCTCCTGAATTATCATAATTCTCTGGTTTTCTTGCTTTATCCTCACTCTATTTAAAGCTATGCTCAATATTGTAGCCATTTTAATTCTTCATATTACTTTCTTACTAAAACCCTTAGAAGGCCTTACTTTTCTTAGAATAAAATACAAACTCTCTAAAATAGCTTTTAATATTCCCAATCTATCTCAACTTCTCTGATATCTTCTACAACCGTGAGAACAGCTCACAAAGCACAGACACACGGCCTTTGGATAAACCATGTGTTGGCTCTTTCTGTGGAGAGCAGCTACATCAAATTTGGATAGGTTCAAGCCTCGGACTGCTGAGAAGCATGGTCTTCTTGTGGCAAAGCCACATGCAAGTCCCAGCTTGGAGGGCAAGGCCCTCCCAGTACAATTATAGCCAAAGACTATGGTTGTATGTAAGCTTGACCTTATAGTCCGACCTTGTAGTCCTAGGTAGCTGAGGGATGCAGGCTGCAGGAGGTGCAGCAAGTGCTGCCAAAACAAAGATTGATAGAGTTCAGAGAATTGTAACAACAGGGAAGAAGTAGATTTGAAATTTGTAAGAACGTTGTAAACATCTTGACCACTCCCTTGTTTTGCTTTGTGTGATCTGACTATAAAATAAAGATTTGGGTTAAAGGCTGTGTCACTCTGTCCTCATCCAGGCACAGTGATCAACCTGGCCCCAACTATTTCTCTTCTCTGTTTTCTTTAATCCTTTCCTGCCCCTCCTCAAGTTCACCACTGACCATGCTGGACGCAGTTTACTTTCCTCTGCAGATATTAAGGGAGTTTCAAGATTAGTTCATTTCCATCTCAAATGCTCAAATGCCACCTTCTTGATGATATCTACAGTATTAAATTAAATTTAATATTAGTATTGTAGTATTAGTATTAGTATTAGTATTAGTATTAGTATTTTAAATTTCAAACTGCCCTCACTCCAATACTCCCAAATCTCCATACATTGCTTTTATTATTTATTGCATTTACCACCTTCTAATATACTGTGCAGACTGACTGCTATCCTTTAAAAGGTCTGTTTACAAGATTAACCCTTGACTGGCATCTAGGACATGGGTTTCCAGAAGTTTCCTACGATCATATTAAGAATGGCTCATTGTGCCTAAACTGCTTGTCTAAGCAATAACTTACAGAATTATACTGTGTATAATTCTGTGAGTTATGTAGCCTGTAATCTTTAACCATTTAGGCCCCTTACTAATAACTGTGGAGAAGGTCTTAATCTGTGCTGTCTTACTTTCTAATTTAAGCAATACATCATTTACAATTGATTTCGCCGAAGGCATTTGTATTAGTCAGAAGAAGACTAAATTACTATAACAAAAATTCTCCGAATATAGTAGTTTAAATTAATTTGCTTGGATAACAAAGGGATATTCTTTTTACATATAACAATCCAGAAATGCTTTACCTAGAGCTGGTGGGACACCTCTTCCACTTTCCATGTGTGATTGTTATAGTTATTCTGTCACCCGTCATTTTCCAGACAGTGGCAAGACAGGAATATGTCCTAGACAAGTACCTTAGTTTTTAAGAAAATAACTCACTTTGCACATTTCACTTATGTTCACAATACTTTCTTCCAAACTTAGTAACCTGTTCAAAGGCTGCAACAAGGGAGTCTGAGGACATACTCTTTAGCTGGTTAGCCACACTCAAAAACTTGGGGATTTTGCTTACTAAACAGAGAGACTAATCTTGCTTTGTTTCTCCTAATAAATGCTCAGATGCTCTAAGATAATGTAACTGTCTCCTTGTGTATTAGCAAAAGTGGATGTGTAATGTTCTAATTTCCATTGTCTTTATCTTAAATGTTGTGTTCTCTCTGTAGTGATTATTCTATTGCTATATGTTGTGCCTATACAAGAATCATTTTAGGGTTGATGGTCCTTTCTGGAGTTTGATTTAGAAACACATTCCCCATTTATCCTTCTACTCTAGAAAAAGTGCAACACTATTAAAATCCCCTAACAACCAAGCGATTCATAGAAACATATAGTCTATTATAATATACACTAGCTTAGCACACATGCATACACCAAAACTATTAAATGTGACCTAAAACCTCTTAAAGTTTTCTGATAGCTTTACATATAACTTATACTATTTCTCTATTTCTATACTTTCCTTTTAATTTTTTTTTAAACATCTGTTATGGTTTGGTTTTTGTTCTTTATACTCCTAATCATAAAACTTAGAGTAAATTCTGAAAACAGAGATGAGAATAGAAACTTTCAGACATAAAGTTTGACTGATGGCCACATTATAGGATAGACAACCAAAGTATCAATTAAATAAGTAGGAAGTACAGTAAAACCAGAGATAAGAGATGTGTGTGAGTGCTCACATGTTGTTTGTAAGTTTATCTGTAGATAAGAGAGTACACAAATTTAAGTGTATGGCAATAAAAAGTAAATAAAAAAAGAAGATTAAAGCAGCAGTTCAAAGAAACAGAGGTATATGGATATTAAACATATGGTGAGTAATTTTATGATACCCCCTGGATACCATTAAAACACCCACAAGTAATCTGATTACTTGTCCCATCTGGAATCCACAAAGCTTCAGGTTAGTTGCTGTGTGCCTAACCACATGCCCTCAAAATAATTGTTGTTGTCTTAATTTTTTTCCTTATTAGCATTCTTTATTACTGCCAAAAATGACGTGGAGACAGTACCCAATGTGCATAATTTAATATGGCAAAAGAATCTCATCTGTTACTTTTATTTCATCTCATTGTCTTTTATTTATAAGTTTTCCAGAGTGAAACACATTTTAATTTGATGTTATCTTTTCTAGTGCTTTCGGTTTTGAAGTTTACCAATTTGAAACACATCTTAATCTACATCCCAATTAACATCCATGTGTGTATGTGTGTGCAAATATTGTATTTACCACTTACTGAAAGTCAAATGCATTCCTAAGTCTTATAATTCAATAAATAAAGCCTCATATTATTAATATAAGTTGCTTTTGTGTACTATTACAACTTTACTAAAATGTGTCTGTGTTTAGGATTTCCTTAGCAGTGACAATTTGAGAAGCATTTACCAAAATGTGTAAATAAAATTTTAGTACTTTCAAATAAATTAGTATCTTAAAATTTATCTTTAAAGACAATTTATTAAATGGGACATAAAGAAACATAGGAATTCGCAATGCCCACCAGCTGATCAGGAGTGAGTATGCAGATTAACCCAGCAAAGGTGGCAGGTTAATTTGCGTACACAAGGCACCCAGCACCCTGAGGCAGATTCTTACATCCTAGCCATAGTGACAATGCAAGCATTTCACACCATCCCAGCCACTCTGGGCCTCTGGGCAACATGAGAAGGTGGAAGACAGCTCCAGGCCCGAACAAAGGCTGTGCAGGCAGCCAGGGTAAGGAAGGCCCATTCTGCATGAATCTTTGTGCATCGGGCATCTAGTATAATATTGAAATTAGAAATCATTATTGAAATGGGAAAATAGTCGTTGATTGCTTAATATGTACTAAGTAGGCTTTAAAATAGGAAAAAAAATATATTTTTGTTATGAAATAGTATCAAACAAAATGTAAAGAAAGCAAACTAATATGCAAAGCCATCCCCAAAAGGACTTAAGTCTAAGTCCTATCACAAGATCCTTTTACCAGTCTCCTACACATTCCTTATTCCTCGTGGTCTTCCGTCTCTTGGGGTAAAATGAATATCAACTCTGGCAACAGAAGTTCCTTGTGGCCTTTGGCTGGTGGGTATTGACAGAACCAATACCAGTTTCATATTGGTTAATTTTTGTAATATTTGTAGTCTTCAGTCTTTGAGATAACATTAATTCAAGTGCATAAACTGAGATGCAGATTTCACTGTAAATCATAGTACAATTTAACTGCATTACAACTAACTCTATATCAACACTGCCCTACAATTATTGCTAAGCACACCCTCATAGACTACCAACCAAAAGGAAGTATAAAGTGAACTGTATGTGCATATAAAAGAACAATAGGCTGAATCAGATAACTGATTTTGGAGAGGGTAGTAAGATACATCTGCAATGATAACTGAAACTGGTTTAATATCCTGAGCAACTGGATTTTATTCACAATTTTGAGAAGAAATTTGGTAAAATATAATTTGTTTATGAACAGTAACAAAAATTGTGCTTGTGAATAAGACAAAAAGTAAATATCTATAGGCTAGCAGGAAAGTGAAAAAGAAACAAAAGATATTAGTAGATATTTTCAATAAACATTGCATCCTTTCTCAACATATTATTTTAATTTGTTTCATGTAGCACACTAATTGCATATTTTCTGTAGACTTTCAGTTCTCTCAAGACAGTTTTTTAACTGTATTTGTTTATAATACCTACTTTATTTCAGAAAGCAGCTACTCAACTCTATAGAAGATGTAACTTTTTTTGCTTTCTTTTGTTTAGTCTTTGATGGATAAGGACTTTTGTAATTTAAATTCAATTTCAATTATATTGGGTCAAATTTTTAATCATACCAAATTCTTTCACGTTTTATAAGATATTCATTGACTGGCTTATTTCACTTAGCATAAGGCTCTCCAGTTCCATCCAATGAAGGAGAAACACCACATGATACCAATCATTTGTGGATAATAAAGAATATTATAAACTGATGTACAAAAGGATAGATACAGATGCAGTAAAGCATCAAACAGACTGTCACATTATAGCAGGAAGATGAAGGAGAGGTGGGGTAGATAAGAGATCAACCAAAGGACTTGTACGCATGCATATAAACATAACCAATGAACAGAAGGCTCTGGGAGGTTGGGGTAGGCCTTGTCGGGAGGGGCAATGGGACGATATGTATACATGTAACACAATAAAAAAATTAAAAAAAGATATTCAGAGAGAAATCTTCATAAAAACCATGAGTTAGAATATGAGGTGGCTCAACATGATTATTCATTTCTAAAGTTTTGTACCGAGAATGTGCCCATGTAGAGTCTAAATTTAACACTAAGAGAATGGGAAGGGAAGCTCCCAAATGCTGTCAAGCTTAGTTCTCTTTGACTTCCTGTCCAAGATAGGATACATTTTGAAGATGAGTGTTCTGTTTTTATTCAATGGAAAAAATGAGTGCATGTAAGACAGATACAATTAATTATGTTAGTAGGGGGCCTAACCATTCAAGGGGGTGCCTTTCCCTCAGATAAGTCCACACAGAGCAATTATCTTCCCTAAACTACCATTAATATTTCTAATGAGAAATATAGAGCAAGAGCTGAACATTTAAGAAATTCAATATTGATGATGCACTAATTGAATAAAAAAGTAATTTAATAGGAAAAAATGTTTGTTTGGAAATTTTTGCTACTAGTCATCTTGTGCTTCAAAGGAGATAACTATAGACTATCCAATGGGTTTTAATAAAATATGTAACATAAAAAAAATGAAAGATGTATCACATCATAAAGTGATGGATAATTTTAAAGTATGTTTACTAAAGTTAAGCAAAACATCTGATATTATTTAATGAAAAATAATAATTATTTTATATGACATACTTTCATAGTGATATATAAAATAGATACTCAAGTCTTTTGGTGGTGAGGCTTGCTCAATTTGGGGGATTTTTTTATTGCAAAGGAAGGCTAGGCCAAGAAATCTAATTTTATGATTTTGTGAATCAATGCTGTAAAAATACAAGCATGAAAAGTAGAACATCAAAAAAAAAAAGATAAAAAGAGTAAATTATAAAACTTTTTCACCTACAGCTTAATTCACAGGAGAATTTCATTATGCATTCTATTCACTTAAAATATTCAATTTATAATATGTGATTCCTAGAGAGCTCTTTGGAATACATATATTTCATAGAATGGTTTCCTAGACACTAAAGATCTTTTTTGAATATAGACAAAAAGCTGTCCAAGGTGAAGTTGGTGGCTGTAATATAAAAAGACATTTCAAAAGGCTGAAAGTGATTGATATTGGGCATATGTATTTTGTAAGTTAATACTTGTTTGGGGTTAAATACAGGTCATTCAATTGTTTGCACACTATGTTTGTATTGCAAATATAGTTAGTAGAGGAGGAAACAACACTTAGAATCAATGAGAATCAAAGTTAAAGGTTATGGAGGTTTGTGTTACAAGCAGGGACTTGGTACAATGGCCATATTCTTTTTGCATGTGTGAGAAAAAATATTAGGGTAAGGACCTGCTACATTTAACTTTTCTTTGCGGGGTTAAGGGACTATGAATTTAATTAATTTTTAAATACTTTGCATTCTTATTCATTTTATAAATTTATAGTGTTTGCCTCTTCTTAAAAGGTTTACTTTGTAAAATATTTCTTTCTAAACTTGTATCTTCATTAATCTTCTTACCATTCAAATATTGCAAATGCTATTTTTGTTCCTTTTCAAAGATAGCCTTATGTTTCCTGGAACATTTCAAACTTATTCATTCATCTCTATTACCTGATAAGATTTGTAAATATAACAGAAATAAATATATAGGATGTCCCAAGAATGTATACGCATGCTTTGAATAATTATAAAGGCAGTGTTTATTAAAATACATTTTGTTTTCCTAAATTGAACTATCAGCTTTTAAAGTGTGTATACATTTTTGGGACATCCTTTATATAACTTCCCCAAACCTGCATTTTCTTCTTACTTTATTGCCGATAACATCCTCCTTCAACCTGGTGACTATAATTGGTTATCAAATGCTATAAATTCTATCCAAATAATGCCCTGAAAGCCAATCTGTATAAAAAAATACCTGTTCCTAATAATAGACCCACAACATTAGAATTGCCTCCCAAATATAGCTCTACTCTTTTCTCTGAGAAGTTGTGTCAACACATAGCAGTCATATTTAGCCTGAAGATAAAATTTACAATTAAGATTGCTATTAGTAAAATGATAATATAAATAAATATAATGTTTCTTTTAGAGATTAGTGCTCCAATGTAAAATGCTGATTTTAAATTTTGAGTTCTATTTCCCTGCTTAAACCCTTTAAAAAGGAATCTCTTGGCAAAGAAGCTGGAAATCTGCGTTTTCTACCAGTTTTTCAGGTGATTCTTATACATGATGACCTTTGAGAACTCTATTCAAAACTTTGCCTATTAGAATCACCAGGAGGACTAGTGAGGAAGCAGATTACCATGCCCAGATGTACAATATTCTGCCTCTGGAAGTCTCGCAGTGACTGAATAATAAAACCCAGTTTGCTCTGGTGCAGTGTGTCTGAATACGGACGTTTAGGGTTTCTTAGCCTCCAGGATTTACTCCATATATTTAAGGTAAATATTCGATTTTTCTAAATTAGGGACTCCAAACATGACAATGCCTTGCTCAAAACTTATTATTCAGGGCCTTCAGATATAATATAAGAGCTCTTCTCTGGGATTCACTGATCTTTACAAAATTCCCTGATTCAAAGCAGCTCAAACTTATCTACTACCACTAATCTTAAATCGGTCCCCTCTATTCTGCTTAAATTTTATTCCCCTCCCCTTTTTCTTATTAAAAATGTATATAGTGGTTTAAATTGACATGACAGTAAATTATACTGGACTGGCAAAAAATATATACAAATGCAAAAAATATTTCGCCACTTATAAGGCAAAACAAAAATCTTTAAGATTATTCTGAGTTAGCTGAGTGTCAGATAAACATGCATAAGAAAAGTTGCCCATGTCCTACAGCTTCACAAATACGGTGATTCTTTTAGAGTTCATTATTTTTAACTATTTGATTTCCTGTTGGCATTATCTTTAGAAATATGTATCAAGCTCTCCTTGATGATGAGAATCATCTGGGCAAATGTTAAAATACAGCTTTGCTTATTCCTTCTTACCTATGATTTATGAGGCCTGCAATTCCTTCTAAATATTTTTATTTTGTATGTTACCTTGGTGATTCCTAACCTTAGGAACTTTAGGAAATAGTGTTTAAAGGAGGTTGTGAAATCAGTCATAATGAAATGGCACATATAGTTAAAATAATAAAAATAAAACTTTTGACACATTTGGACGCTTTTCCCCTAAAATGGGTTCAAGGCCACATAAAAGTAAACATTCAAAGTCAATAAAACTAGTTCTAAGTCAAACGAGTCTAATAGTTTTGTAGAAAATTCACTTAAATCTACTTTTTCTAACCCAAAGTATTTACAGGCTGACAGAAATATTAAATTCTATTTTATATGATTTTATTTTTACTAGAGACTTGGGTCATAGAATTCATGCACTGGTGGGGGGCATGGCCTGCAGGGATTGGTCCGCTGTGGGAGTGCTGCTTATCCTGGTCTGCCGAATGGCTGTGGACCCATCCTCTAAGCAGCTGCTCCCTGGTCTGGCATCTTCATGGAGTCGGAGCACTTGTCTCTCCAGGGGACCCACTCGGGAGCCGGTCCCAGGGACAATAGCACTGAGAGGCAGCAGAGTAGGCCTCAGTCCTGCAGTGGCCACAACCCTGCCTCCCAGCCTTCAGGCAGCCAAGTGACACTCCCACAGTGATAGTGCACAGACCATCAGGCAGCAGCTCCTGTGTTGAGCATCGGTGTTGGCCACGTAGTTGTCAGTTTGCCTGATAGTGACTAGTTGACCAGTCTTTCTGCTATTCAGTTGCTGGGCTTTTATTATATAGGATTTTAACTAGAGGCCCAATGCACAAAAAATTTGTGCGAGAGAATGCCTTCCTTCCCCCCGCTATCAGCACCAGCTTCCCTCTAGCACCCGGGATTCTGACTGCTTCCCTCTTCCGGCTGCCTGTAGGCACCTGAAACCTGGGCTGGCTACCCTTGGGCTGCCCACAGGCACCCGGGAGCCAGGCTGGCTTACCTTGGGCCCTGGCTTGGTCAGAAAGGACATTGGTAATGACTTCAGGAAGATGTCTGGTCTAATAATAATTTTATTATTACAGATACTCAGTTTCAAATGTTCCAATTTTGAAAGTTAAAGATGGAAATAGATGTAAAAATGAGCAAAATATTTTTGCTAAAAAAATATTTCTTCTGAATTACCTCTCTGAAATATATAAGCATTAAGAAAGCACTGTATATATAGCCACCAATACAGTATTATATAAAACTAGTAGCCCTGCAAAGGAATCCATGCACCAGAAGCTTGTCAGTAGTTCTCCACCCACTGTCCCACCCACCTGTAGCTCCTCCTGCTCTCCTTCCCCCCATACTCCCCTCATGTAGCTCTAGGCCACCCGCTTTTAGCCAATAGCTCACTGCCATCCTCCTGTAGCGCCTCCCACCTCCCACCCCTTCATGCATAGCTTTCTGGCATGTCTCCTCCTGTAGCTCTCCACCTCCTACTTGTAGCTTGCTGCCACATCCTCCTGCTGATCCGTGATCCAGTCATTACTCAGTCAGTTGTTATGCTTCTCTTCATAATAACTATTTGCATATTATATCTTTATTATATAGGATAGTTTCATTGTTCCCAGATTCCCTATTTTACTCTCAGCACCCCTTACCACTTACCTGAGCCCCTGAAAACTACTGTTATTGTTAATTGAATATTTAGTTTTGTATTTTTCAGAATGTCATATAATTAGAATCATGCTGTATGTAGCTTTTACCGACTAGCAGCTTTCACACATAAATATGTATTTAAGATTTAACCATGCCTTTTTTTTGTGGATTGATAGTTCATGTCTTTTTATCACTGAATAATATCCCATTTTATGGCTCTGCCACAGTGTCTTTATCCATACACTTATTGAAGAACTTCTTGGTTGCTTCCAGTTTGGGCAATTATGATGAAGCTGCTATAAGCATTCACATGCAGGTTTTTCTGTAAACATAAATTTTCAAATTAGTTGGATAAAACCCGAGAGTGTGATTGCTGGATCAAATGTTAAAAGTATGTTCAGCTTGATAAGAAACTGCCAAAACATCTTCCAAATGACTACCAATTTGCATTCCAATCAGCAATAAATGAAATTTCCTGTTGCTTTTCCTCTTCACCAGCAATTAGTATTGTTAGGGTGCTATTGTTTTTTTTTTGTATGTGTGTTGTGTGTTGTGTGTTTTAATCCTAGCTATTCTAACAGGTATGCATGTGGTATCAAATTATTGTTTTAATTTCTATTTTCTAATAAGAAAGGATGTCAAGCATATTTTATATGCTAATTATTTATTTCTATATATTCTTTGGTAATAGCCTGTTCATATTTTTGCCCGTTTTTAAGTTGGATTGTTTATTTTCTTATTGCTGAGTTTAAAAATCTATGTATGTAACATTAATAGAAAATATGGGGGAAAATCTATGTATGTATTAATTTTAAAAAATATGTGTATGTTTTGTAAACCAGCGCATTATGTGTTTTGCAAATTATTTCTCCAAGGCTGTGGACTGAATTTAATTCTCTTAAAAATAACTTTAACAAAAAGCAAACATTTTTAATTTTAATAAAGTTCAAATTATCTATATTTTATGGAAGGATAATTCCTTGGCATATTTAAAACTCATCACTAAACTCAAGGTCACATAAAATTTACCATATGTTTTCTTTTAGAAGTTTCAGAGTGTTGTATTTTACACCTACATCTATGAAATGTTATGAGTAAATTTTTATTAATGATGTAAGTTCTAAATCTTGTGTATTTTTTTTTACATATGAATACATACGAATACCCAGTTGTTCAGCACAATTTGTTCAAAGTTCCTCCTGTCTTCCATTGACTTTCACTGGCTCCTCTGTTAAAGGTCAATTGACTATATTTGAGAGGATCTATTTCTATTCCATTAGACTGTGTTTCTATACTTTTACCAGTGCCATGCTGTCTTACTTAGGGTGGTTTTTAAATCTTGTAATCACGTATTCTAAATCACCCAACTTTGTTCTTCAGTGTTTTGTTGGCTATTATAGGACTTTTTTTCATTCCATATAACTTTTAGAGTTTGTTGATCTACATCTTGCTTACTGGAATTTTGAATAAATTGCAATGAATCTATGAATTGATATAGTAAGAATTGATATCTTAATAATGTTGAGTTTTATGATAATTCACATGGAGTATCACTTTATATACAGGGTGGGGCAAAAATAGGTTTATAGTTAATTCATATAGAAAATAATACAAAAATTAATAAATGATAACACAATCATAAATTCTGTGTTTCAAAGACTTACAACTATAATGATGCTGGCCTCAAAGAATTGATTAGAAAGTGTACCCTTCTATTTTTTTGAAAGATTGCGGAGAATTAGAATAATTTTGTATGTATTCAGGAAAATTCACCAGTGATACTATCTGGGTCTAGAACTTTCTCTCTTGGGAGATTATCACTCAATTTCTTTAATATGTTACCTATTCATAGTATATTTCATAGTATATTTCATGTGTAAATTTTAGTAATTTCTTAAGAAATGACCTAATTTCATCTAAGTAAGTTATTAAAGTTGTGGCCATAAAATATTCTCATCATATTCCTTTATTATCTTTACCAGAGGCCCAGTGCATGAAATTTGTGCATGAGTAGGGCCCTTAGGCTTGGCCAACGATCAGGGCTGATTTGTGGGGCAACCAGCAGGGTGATGTGGGGGGGGGCCTCCTCTGGCACCTGCCTTGGTTGGCCTGGGACCTATAGGCTGGGGGGAACCTCCTGAACTGAGGGTCTTCCCCCTGGTGGTCAGTGTGCATCATAGTGACTGCTCATTCCACTGGTTATTCTGCTATTTGGTTGATTTGCATATTAAGTTTTTATTATATAGGATAATAGCCATGGGGTCAGTAGTAATAGTAATATTTACAATATTACTTTTAATATGTTTTAATTTTTTCTTATTTGGCATGACTAGAAGTCTTTCATTTTGTTATACTTTTCAAACACCCAGCTTTTAGGTTCATTGAATTATCTTTATTGGTTGGCTATTTTAAATTTCAATAATTTCTTCAATTATATTTACTTTTTGTGGTCTAGCTTCAGGCTTAAATTATCTTTCTTTCTCTAGATTCTTAAGATGTAAGCACAAGTTACTAATTTTTAAATTTCTTTGATTGAAATATATGATGCAATGCTTTAACTTTTCTTTTAGGTGTCACTTTTGCTATAGCCAAAAATCTGTGCTGTATTTTATTTTCATTTAGTTAATTTTTTTTTTAGTTTTTCCTGAGACTTCTCTTTTGATCTTTGTTGTAAAGAACTTTGTTTGATGTAAAGAAGTGTGTTCGATCTCTAAGTAGTTGTGGATATCTGAGATACTTCAAAATAATTTTTAGTTTAATTCATTGTGGTTTCAGAATATAATTTGTATTGTTTGCATCCTTTAAAAATTTTAAGGTGTAATTTATAAACCAAATGTGGTGGTGGTTATATGATGGCTTAAAAAGAATATGTATACTCTGCTATTGTTGGAAGAAGTGTTCTATAAGTGTCAATTAGATCAATTTGATTTATAATCTTGTTCCGTCAACTATATCCTTACTGCCTTACTGACTTTCTGCCTGCTTGATATAGCAATTACTGTCAGAGGTGTGTCTAAGTCCCAAGTACAGTAGTAGATTACTTTCTTTCTCTTTCAGTACTGTCAGTTTTTATTTCACCTATTTTGATGCTCTGTTCCTAGGTGCACACAGATTTAGAATTATGTCTTGTTGGAGAATAATAATTTTATCATTATGTAATACCCACCTTTATCTCTAATAATTTTACTTTATTGGAAATTTTCTTTGTTTGAAATTGGTATAACTAATAACACTGTCTTTTTATTATTGTACAATGTATTTTTTCCAAACTTTCACTAGAATTTATCTGAATCTAAGTTTTTATATTTGAAATGATTTTTTATAGGTGGTATAGTTAGGTCTTTTTGGAAGTTTTGATCCATTCTTGAAGTCACTGCCTTTTAATTAGTGACTTTAGACAATTCATTTTAAAAATGATTATTGACATATTAAGATTGATGTCTACCATGTTTATATCTGGTAACTTTTTATTTTGTTCATTTTTTTGTTTTTAATTTTTCTTCCACTTCTTTTTTACTTTTTCCTGGCTTAATTGAGCATTTCATATTATTTCATTTCATATATTTTCTTCGCATACCAATTGTAATATGTGTTATTTTTTAACCCTTGCTATAGATTTTCAATATACATTTTAATTAATATAAGCCTACGTTCATTTAATACATTACTACTTGATGTGTACTGGAATTACTTGATAATAGAAGTCTCAATGATTGTCTCCCACCCTTTGTGACATTGCTGCTATTCATTTCCCTTGTCTATATGCTGAAATCAGCTAATACACTGTTACTATTATTATATTAAAAAGTTATTTTTCAGAACAATTGAATATAAGAAAAGTAAATAAATAAATTATAGGCTATGCACTAGGGAGTGTAGAAAAGAGATGTAGCATAAAAGTAAGACCTTGAAGAAAACAGATCCGGGAGAATCCAAGATGGTGGCATAGGTAAACACCTACACTGATCCCTTGCACAATACTTTCAAAACTACAACTAAAAGATAGAATGGACATCATCCAGAACAACAGGAAAGCTGGCTGAGTGGAAATTCTACAACTAGAGGGAAAGAGAGGGGCTCACAGAGACCCAGAGGAGCTGCAAAAAGCTGAGCTACGGAGACGCGTATGTGGTGAGAGGGGGTGCTACTCATATGTAGTGAGAGCAGGTGCTAGAGAACATGGCTGGCTTTCTCTGGCAGGAGGGAAATGGAGACTCTCAAAGGCATTGAACCCCTTATCCTATGACACTAAACCCCAGATCCAGCCGTAACTCATACAGGGGGATTTTGGACTGTGTAAAGGGAGAGGTGCATGGAAATTTAGGGGAGTCGCAAAAGATCAGAGGTCTGGTGGCACGCACAGCATGGCACTGCGCATAGAGGACAGACTGCTGATTGTGCCGCTGGCTTTCGTGAGTAGGCGGGAGACAGACCCTCCCAATTGTGCCACTTCTAACTCCACTATACCCCAGTTTCAGGTGAAACCCTGAGGACCCAGATTTGTGTGGTCCCGGAGCAAAGGAGAGCAGAAAAGGCAGCGGTCTAGAGGCACTACGTGTGCACGAACAAGGACCACTCCAGCGATTACCCAGTCACATGAGACTCAGGGGCTGTGGAGGGCATGGCCGACTAGAAAGCAAGGCAGTCCTTTAAACCCTGACACTCCACCCATCCCAAGCTCAACAGAGAGGCTTTTGCAGTTTTGCAATTCTGGTATCATAAGACTGAATCCAACACAGAAGTTCTCCCGGCATAGTGAACATGCCAAGACAAGGGAAGGGATCACAAACAAAAGAAATAAAGGAAAACAAAGGAATGGATATAGAGTTCAAAACCATGCTTATAAGGTTTCTCAAGAATATCCTAGAAAAGTTGGATAAAGTTAGCAATACCCAAGAGAAGATGAAAAAGATCCATCTAGAGATGGAAAAGGACCAACTAGAAATGGAAAAGGTCCAACTAGAGATGAAAACGGACCAACTAGATATTAAACATAAATTGACTAAAATAAAAAATATTATACAGAATCCTAACAGCAGACTAGACAAAGGCAAGAATCAAGTCAAAAATTTGAAATATAAAGAAGCATAAAACACTCAACTGGAAAAGCATGAAGAAGAAAGAATCCAAAAATGTGAAGATGATGTAAGGAGCCTCTGGGACACCTTCAAGCGTACTAACATCAAAATTGTGGGGGTGCCAGAGGAAGAGAGAGAGCAAGATAATGAAAACCTATTTAAAGAAATAATGACTGAAAACTTCCCACATCTGGTAAAAGAAAAAGATTTACAAGTCCAGGAAGCACACAGAACCCCATATAAAAGGAATCCAAAGAGGACTACACCAAGACACATCATAATTAAAATACCAAGAGCAAAAGACAAAATATTAAAAGGAGTAAGAGAAAAACAGTTCATTACCTATAAGGGAGCACCCTTAGCACTGTCAGCTGATTTCTCAACAGAAACGATGCAGGCCAGAAGGGAGTGGCAAGAAATATTCAACATGATGAATAGCAAGAACATACAAACAAGAATAATCTATCCAGCAAAGTTATCATTCAGAATTAAAGGTCAGATAAAGAGCTTCACAGATAAGAAAAAGCTAAAGGAGTTCATCAACTCCAAACCAGTATTATATGAAATGCTAAAAGGTACTCTTTTAGAAGAGGAAGAAGAAAACAGTAAAAGACAAAAAAATTATGAACAACAAATACATATCTATCAATAAGTGAATATAAAAATTAAGTGAATTAAAAATGTGATCAACACAAAAACTGGTGAATATAATAGAATCGGGAGCATAGAAAGGGAGTGGACTGATAATTCTCAGGGGGAAGGGCTGAGGGGTGTACAGGGAGAGACTGGATAAAAATCATACACGTATGGATGAGGTCAATGGGAGGGAGGGAAGGGTGGAGGGAAGGGTGGAAGTTGGGTGGAGGGGAGCTATGGAGGGGAAAAAAGAGAAACAAATGTAATAATCTGAATAATAAAATTAGATTTAAAGAAGAAGAAGAAGAAGAAGAAGAAGAAGAAGAAGAAGAAGAAGAAGAAGAAGAAGAAGAGGAAGAGGAAGAGGAAGAGGAAGAGGAAGAGGAAGAGGAAGAGGAAGAAGAAGAAGAAGAAGAAGAAGAAGAAGAAGAAGAAGAAGAAGAAGAAGAAGAAGAAGAAGAAGAAGAAGAAAAGGAAGAAGCAGAAGAGAAAGAAGGGAAAACAGATCCACTCATGGTACATCTACACAATGAAATTCTATGCTGCCATTAAAAAGAAGGAATTCTTATCATTTGCAGCAACCTGGTAGAACTGGAGAGCCTTATGCTTAGTGAAATAAGCCAGTCAATGAAGGAGAAACATCACATAATCTCACTCATTTGTGGATAATAAAGAACATTATAAACTGATGAACAAAGGATATACACAGAAGCAGTAAAGCATCAAACAGACTGTCAAATTACAGCAGGAAGGTTAGGGAGAGGTGGGGTAGATAAGAGATCAACCAAAGGACTTGTATGCATACATATAAGCATAACCAATGAACACAGACACTGAGGGGTTAGGGTATGCCTGGGAAGGAGGCAGGGCAGGCAATAGGGTGATATGTATACATGTAACACAATAAAAAATGGTCAAAAAAAAAAAGAAAACAGTGAAAAAGTTTTTAATAGTTTTAATAATAGATCATATATTTTTTAAAAATTATTAGAATCAAGAACTTATTTTGTTACTTGAAGTAATAAAAGTTGTTCAAAAGACAATATATTTGCTTTTATGAAAGGACTCTAAATTTTTAGATAGATTATTTCATAATAGCTGGAAAATAATTTTTATGAGAAATTACCTCGGTAGTACATGGTAATGTAAACAAAAGAATATAAATTTAAAATGTTACTTCAATTTGTATATACATATATGTATACTAATGTAACACCTTAATATCTATGTGTACATATAGTTATACATTTTAAAGAGTGGGACTTTATCTTAGAGTCCCAAATTACTATCAAGTGACAGCTTTCATAAGTCATTTGTTTTGTTACTTTAGTGACTAGGTTTAACATTTTACTGTAATGCTTTATTTAAAAAATTATTGTATAAACTTAAAAATGCAACATGTATAAATAATGTTGCAGGAAATTGTCTACTACTACTGTGTCCATAAACTATCATGTCATATTAGGTTTTGAAAAACATGTAACTGAGTGGTCTCACCACTGTACCATTGGAAATAAGACAAGATGCTTCAGTGTTTGAAATATACTAGTACATGTATACACAAATAGAGAGCATAAAGTTAACTGCTTGGTGGTGACTTGCTGCCAGATATGTGAAAAGAGTCATCCTAAAGAGTTAAGAACTCAAAGCCAACACATTAAAGAGCTATTCTATTCACCACATTGGAAATAATAATTATTGCCAAGCTTTTGCTATTAAAACATTATCCAATTATTTTTATAGAATATTGTTCCCAGAGAACTTCATGGTGGTTTCCCAACAATAAGCCTGACTATATTGGTGCATAGGGAATGCTAGTATTGACTTCTTCAAATGAATAAAAAGTTGATGTAATAAATTATGACTCCAGAGTGAACAAAATAATTCTTATTCGCCATATAATGTTAATGCAGCCATGAAAGATTTCCTCTCTATTCTGCAGTAGATAGTGAATATACCATAAAGAAAATATAAGATAGGAATTCCTTTGTAGAATAAACCAGCACTAAAACATAGAATAATATGAAAACACTATATTTCTCTATATGTTTATGCTTAGTGAGCATTTGTAAAAATATTTTAATAAATGAGTCTCTAGAAAATATAATCATTAATAAAATAGTTATTAAGAAACGGCATGTTTTCTTTGTGTCTTTCTGAGTACTGGCAATATATTCATTATCACAGCAAACCTCCAATAAATATATAATGTACATTTCCCTCTCATTATTTATTTATTTATTCTCAAAAAAAAATTCTTTGAAATTCTTTGAAAAATCACCAATAGGGAACACAGATAGTACATTAAACAGTGTTATTTACAGAAAACTAGAAATACAATAAGGTTTTTTTTTGCTACTAAAAATATCTTTATTTTAGCAAATTTTTATTTGTAACAAGTCATTTTAATATTTACTAACTTCACTAATAAGAGCCTAAGTATATAAATTTGTTGTTTAGGAAAATATAATTATTTACTTAAATAATAATTTTTGTTTATTAGAGCATCCCTTAAAAATCAGGTTCATAGTATTTACACAAAGTAATTATAACACTGTTAAAGATTCCAAGAGATTGTTGCAAAACATCTACATTTCCCTCATTGGCTAGCACATGAAGCAATGCAAGTTGGTAATTATCATATTTTATTAGCAGAAATTTTATTCTGAAATTTCAGACATTTACTAAGACTATTTCTGACTAAACAGAGTTGAAAGATCTACATTTATTACTACTTTTTGATTGTACCAAAAGAGAACTAACATGGGGTTGATTTTTATTTTAATAGATAAGTTCAAAGGGCCCTACCCCTTTCTATATTTTTAAAGATGAGAAAACAGAAGTTAAGGTATATAAATTACTTGCCTAACATCATAATTCTGTAAAAAGTTAGGTTTCTTTATCTTTTTGGTTTTGTTAATTTATAATTGTTTTGTTTGGTTACTTTAATTGGACATTATTTTGGAATATTTCATCATTTGATTTATATTTGGCAGTGAATCTAATACCTCTGTCATGATTTTGCATTTTCATTTCTGCTAGTGGTGGAAACAATTAAGAACTAATCTTTCCCTTTCCAAAGGCACCCAGCCCCTGCAGAGGGAGCCACAATCTGTGGATTGCTGATAGCTCCAAACAGGATATTTAGGGCCAGTCATAAACAGTGTCTGACATTCTCCTGCAATTGGGAGGCATAGATGACCTAGCTAATACATAGATACATACGCAAACAGGCAGCCAAAATGGGGAGACAAAAACAAACAAACAAAAAAAAAAAACAAAAAAAACAACAAGAATAATAGCTAAATGAAATAGAGGTAATAAATTTATCAGACATAGAGTTTAGAATAATGAAGGCAAAGATGCTCAACAGCATGAAGAAAGATATAGTAACTATTAAGAATTACATAATACAGAACATTAGGGGAAGCTGAGGATCAGTACAGTGAATTAGAAGACAAGGTAGAAAAAAAAGAAACATTCAATAGAGAAACAAAAATAAAAATAAAAAAACAATTAAAAAACAGAAGATTAGCTTAAGGGAGCATAGGACAGTAACCTTAACAAAACTCACATTAAAGGAGTACCAGAAGAGGAAGAAAGTAAGGAAAGAATAGAAATGGAAGAAATTCTTATTTTGTTACAAAGAAATCCTTGTAACAAAATAATGCACTAAGTTTGAAATATGTTTATTATAAAGAAAGTAATTTGTTATGAATTAAAATGTTAGCCAACTACTGTTTGGTGTTTATGTAGTTTCTATGATATCTCAAAGTAATAAGTAAAACATGGTAAAAGGTAAAAGAAAATAACTTCTGAGATTTGGAACTCAGCTAAAAAAGTTTTTAATTATATGTATATTATTAAATATTTTACACATCAATGGAAAGGTAATAGCTAATATATATCATTTTTATAATTAATAATGTGAGCTATCCAATGCAGTTTAGTTAAATATCCATTCAACCTCCAAACTTTTCCCTTAAGATTATGCTGTTTAAATGCTGCTAATATTTTTGTTTAGTCTACAGTTTCTGTGCAAACAATGTTATGGAGAGAAAAACAATTTAAAATATCAATAGAATAATATTGTTGAATCATATTTTCATGATTCAAAGAAAAACAGAAAATTGCTACTGATCTCTAACCTTAAATACCTATAGAAAGACTTACTCCCAATTTAGTTATCTATATAATGTAATAATATAAAATAATTTTTTGTTAATCAAATATGAAAAACTATCATATGCCTTATGGGGAAAATAATTGTTTCAAGAATAAATGTGTATTCTTCCTTTAAGATAAAAGTTGAAATTAAAAATAAAACAAAAAAAGTAAAACAAAAACAAAAATTTTCCTGTTAAAACAACAAAGCCCAATTTTTAGAATACTCGCTTTTGTCTTACAGTATTAAATATTGAATATCAATTATAATTCTTAATAAAATATGGGTGATGGATCTTACTTTGTTGCCTTTGGATATTATTGTTATTGGCAAATGAAAAAGAGGAAAATAACTTTGAAGTGTGAAAAAAAATTATAAAACCCATTTCCCAAACTATTCCAAATGAAATTTAAAAATATACTAACCTAAAACATTATATATGTATTTTATTTTTCTTTTAAAAATTGATATTTGAGGTCTGTCCCTATGAATTGAATTTTCCACTAAATATTATAGTGTGGCATAATATCATTTATCCACACACAATCTGCCTCCTGGTGGTCATTGCACATTATAGCAACCAGTCTTTCCACCAGTCATTCTGCTGTTCTGTCAATTTGCATATTAGGGTTTTATATGAATAGACACACATATACATGGTGGGGCAAAAGTAGGTTCACAATTATTGTGTGTGGATAAATGATATTATGCCACACTATAATATTTAGTGGAAAAACTGAGGAGATAAAAATGTATGCACAGCAGCCTATTCATAAGAAATGTGAAAGTACATTGTATCAGGAACTCTAAAAAACAGGTATGATACTTAATATGTTTGCAAAATGTAGTTAGTGTATTTACAAATGTTTTTTGAAAAAATTATATATTAATAAATTAATATATGTGATAACTAAAAAACTGAGATTTATTGTTAGAATTATAAAATAAAACAGAAGAAAATTTTATTTTGGGGTCCAGTTAGATTAATTGAATAGTCTTAGTGAAATTGTAGAAGGTACAAGAAAACTAAACCAGATAATTTAGGTTGTCAGCACTGACATTTGGCTGTATTATGATACTGTCGGAGAAGAACAAGTCAAAACAACTGAGGAGATAAAAATGTATGCACAGCAGCCTAGTCATAAGAAATGTGAAAGTACATTGTATCAGGGAATCTAAAAAACAGGTGTGTCTCACTATCTCATATTTTGGGGTGACATTTTTCCCACTCAGATAGAAAATGGATTAGAATTTATTATCTTGAATTAAAATGACCATTAAGAGTTAAATTAGAAATTAAATGTAAAGTATCTATCTTGTGGATAGGATTTGCAGGTGTCTGCATCTGTACATATATGAAATGTAATATTTCAAGATTTTTACAGATTTATATAATGTAATAATATATATATTAGAGGCCTGGTGCACGAAATTCATGCACTGGTAGGGTCCTTAGGCCTTGCCTGGCCCTGGCCGGTGATCAGGGCCAATTTGTTTGGCAACCAGCAGGGCGATGGGGGTCCCCCTGCTTGAATCTGCCTTGGCTGTCCTAGAGCTGCCCCTGCCAGCCCATCCCCCGCCCCCACAGTCAGTTGAGGCCTGCAGGCTGAGGGAAGCTTCTGTGTTGAGCATCTACCTCCTGGTGGTCATCACATGTTATAGCGACCAGTCTTTCCACCAGTCATTCTGTCATTCTGTCAATTTGCATATTAGGGTTTTCTATAGGTAGGTGTTAAATACACACACATATACATGGTGGGGCAAAAGTAGGTTCACAGTCATCCATATGGAAAATACTATAATAAGACATAATGATACAAACACATACACACACACACACACACACACATACACACACTGTTTTTTAAATATGTTTTTCTTTAGATCTTTGAACACATTTAAAATAGATTAGCTAAATTCTTATCTAATAAGTCCAACACTAGACTTCTTGGGAAAATTTCTTTTGATCACTTTTCTTCCCTGTGTATGAAATGTACATTCTTTTTTTTTAATATATTTTATTGATTTTTTATAGAGAGGAAGGGAGAGGGATAGAGAGTTAGAAACATCGATGAGAGAGAGACATCTATCAGCCACCTCCTGCACACCTCCTACTGGGGATGTGCCCACAACCAAGGTACATGCCCTTGACTGGAATCAAACCTGGGACCTTTCGGTCCACAGGCCGATGCTCTATCCACTGAGCCAAACTGGTTTCGGCTGTACATTCTTTTGAGTGGGATAAAAATTTTGTGGCAAATTGTACTATAAGCATATGTTCTTTAAGTGGCTAAACAAAATTTAAAAACAAGTAACATTCTTGTTTTATTTATTTGCCTGCCTCATAATTTTTTATCGAGGATACTACATTTTGAAAATTATAATATGGCCACTTTGGAAAAAATATTCTTCGTCTGGATTTGTTGTTGCTGTTTTTTGTTGTTCTTTTTTTGTTGTAATGCCTTTTTAGAGCTAATTTTATAAAGTCTGCATTCTTTGTTATGTGTAGCCATTGAAGTCCCTGTTATGTTAGTTTAGTGATCAGCTAATGATTGGATACAGATACTTGTTTATGTCTGGAACCAAAATATTTTCTAATCTTTGCAGAGGGTTCTGTAAATACGCTGGGTGGTTGTATACTTTTAATGCTCAGGCAGGCAATTTACTATTCTGACTTTGTCTTTAATTCCTGTTTGTAGAAGGCCTCAAGATTAGCCAGAATTGAGAGGATAGCTCCTTCTTATGTCTTACCGGAGCATGCACACAACCCTGGGCACACACGCACCTTCCAGGAATATTATAGAGGTTTTGAAAGCCCTTATGCTCCCAGATTATCTCATTTTCCAGAATTTTATCCCAAGCTTTTTTGTTAATCTATTGTTTGCACAGATTTCTATTCATTGCCTCAGTAACTAAAACATCTACTTAACAAATGTTTCTGACAAATGCCTCCCAGGTAATGGTGTTAGTACAGGGTAAGTTTGAAACAGGGAATACAAGCATTTCAAGTGGATTTCCCTAAGAGTCACCAGACAGAACTTGTGAATAAGGCCAATTGTACTCTCTCCAATACTAGTACCAGAAGTGTTTTCTTTTATTTTGAACTGTACTTCTTAGCTGGAAAGTTGGGAAAGGGACTAGCATAAGTTAAAATATCAACTAGACTGACTGTTTTTAAAGATAGTTAGCCATTTATCTTGAACAATCACTTCCCAAATTGGTAAATGGTTGGTTAGTTTCCACAGTTCTGAAATAATTGACTCTGGCAGTTTTTGCCAAATTTTTATTGCTTTTTATCGAGGGGTATATGTTTGCATTTTATCCTCACTTTGATTTTTATTTTCAATTTGCTCATTCTCAAATATGGCTCAAAGTTTGCTAACAGAAAAGATGTGTAAAATGTTCTTTGTCCTCGTATTTTTGGTCACTTAATGAAAGCTTTTCTCAAATCAATAACATGTCATGTTCATCTTTCCTAAGTCAGTTTCTAATGCCTAATATTTTTCAGCTGATGTAGAAGTGCTGACTCCATGTGTGATAGTAACATCCTCTTAATTTTATAGTAGAGTATTTTTTATATTCTGAAATAAAATCTTCATTCCTATTGAGAATCCATCCTATTTTTTTTCACATTCACTTGAATTCTATTAAACTTAATCTGTAGTTAATATACGTTTTCCAAGTGTAATATTAATATATATTTCCAAGTGCAATATATTGTTACTTATAGTCGCTGACCCAGTCACCACTTAATATCTCATTATTTCCCAAAAATTGAAGTCTCTGAATAAATTTTAAAAAGGCAGTGTATGTATTACTGGCAAAGGAAAAATTCTGTTGTTACCAGAAAAAGTAATACACATCAGAAAGTATTCAAGAGATATCCAAATAAATGTTTGATTTTTATCTATCTTTCCTGTTTTGTTTGCTTCCCCCCTCTTTTTTACATACATGTAATATGTATTTCATTAAGAAAAGAATGTGTGAGCCCTCAGTTGTCTTATTCTATTTAGTCCCATAATTATTGTACATTTTGCATAAAGATGGTCTAAATAGGTTGATTTCCAAGATGTACTTGTTTTCTACAAATGATTAGAAAATTTATCATCATTATAGAGCCTGAAAAGGAAGGGGGGAGAAGCAACAGGAAAACAACATGATAGGAAATTCTGGTAGTTGTCCAAAAAATATTGTGAAGATAATGTAATTTAAAGAACAGTATCTTAGAAAGGAGACATATGTGAGACAAATTTAGGGTACTGACATGATTATCTGTTGAATAATTATGAGAAGAAAGCTGGAGAGCCAAAGATAATGTCATAATGTATAAAGCGAGTAAATGGATAAATGAAATTTTTACTAATGAAGAAATAAAAATGAGTAACACATTTGAATGGTAGAAGAGGAAATTGATTTTTCTTTTGCAACATTTGATTTTCTTTCGGAACATCAGCTAGCAGAGAGAGTCCAGATCTGGAGGTGGACATGTGTAATATAAATGATAGTGAAGGAATACAGTTCACTGAGCAAGAGAATGATGAGTTGCAGGTCACACTATGAACTTGCTTAACATTTATTTAATTACCATTTTCCCTCAAATCAACTGCTGATTTATTTTCCTTTCTTCAAATAGTAACTCCATTAGTTAATGTGGCCACAAACATGATCATATTTATGACAGTTTTCTTTCTCCACAGCCAATCTGTTAGCAATCCTATTGATTCTACTTATGAAATACCAGAGGCCCAGTTCATAAATTCATGCACAGGTAAGGTCCCTCGGCCTGGCCTGAGATCAGGATCAATCCGAGCTGTCTTGCCCAGTCCTGATCGGGGCCGATTGGGGGGAGAGACTGTGGGAGTTTGGTGGGCAGGGGTGGTATTGGCTGTGGGAGCACACAACCACCAGGGGGTAGCTCCTACATTGAGTGTCTACCCCTGGTGGTCAGTACACATCATAGCAACTGGTTGACCAGTCGTTTGGTCACTTAGGCTTTTATATATATATATATATATATATATATAGACATCTCAAAATTGACCCTACACCACCTCTGTTGTTACTATCGTGATCCCATTATTCTTTCCTTGGGCACCATTATTCTTATTTAGATTATTGTGATAGCCTTTTAACTACTTTTCCTAATACTGTACTTATTTCCTTTCTCAACAGAGCACCTAGATCATAAGATATATTTTTCTTTGACTCTCCAACAACTTACATCTTGTTGTGTATAACAAAACATCCAAATTCCCTATGAAACAACATTAGGCATCAGGTTATATTAGCAATCTTATTTTCCTCTGTCTGGCTTCACTTTTATTGCCCCTCACACACTGTCTTTGCTGATCCTTTTAATGCATAACCATATTCTGGTTCCTTGTTTTAGTTTTGTTGTGTTTTGTTCTGTTTTCATCTGAAAATGTATTCCCTTAGATTTCTACATTGTTTAGTTTCTTACCTTTTTCAGATTTTAGGCTAAATGTCATATACTTTCTAACATATTTAAATTTACTGTTTATTACACACCCTCAAAACCCATAACTTTATTTTATTCAATAGCATTTTTCAACATCTTGATTCTATTAGTTTCTAGGGTTGCTGTAACTAATTACCACACACTTTGCAACTAGAAACAACAGAAAACTATTCTTTCCCAGGTCTGGAGGTCAGTTGTACAAAATCAAGGTGTTGGCAGAAATTTTCCCTTCAGAGACTTAGAGACAGCGTCTGCTCCATGCCTCTCTCCCAGGTTCTCGTAGCTGCTGACAACCCTTGACATTTGTTTGAGTTGGTCCTATATAATTCCAGTCTCCTCCTCCATGTTCACATGGTCTTCTCCTTTCTGTCTCTGTGTCTTTCCTTTTATAAAGACACTTTCATTGGATTTATTTTCCCCTACTCTTGACCCCCCAAACCCACCATGAACTGAAGATTCTTTAATTAAATCTGAAAAAGCTATTTTACCAAATAATGTCACATTTGTAGATCTGGGGGAAAAATATTTTAAGGTAATACCAATCAACTTACTGACTTAGTATGAATTTATTTATTTATTTGTTAATATCAGCCTTCCACCCCACTAAAATGCCAAGTCCATGACAAGTTTAAATATGGTTTATTTATGTTTTGTTCCTTATCCAATGTCTGGAACATAATAAAAACTTAATAAGTGGGGGAAAAAAAGAAAAGAAATTGTAGGCAAGACATAAAGAGTTATCAATATAACTGAAGCCCATAGTAGACAATCCAGGGAATGAGAACTTAACAAAGAGGTTACACTTGTTTAAATAAGTGCAGTGAAAAAGTGGTGCCCTGAGGTAAGAATAATTGTATAATTAGGGAATGGTTGCTAATGTCAAGTGATAAGTTCAAAGAGAAATGAAAATGCATATTGTGTTTGTGCCTATGAAGCTCTTCATAGCACTAGAAATGTGTCCAAATTTGAGAAATGCTTTGCCTGTGTATTCTGATATTTTTGTGGCTATATCGCCACCTCCTTAAAAATGACAAGATAATACAGATCAAGATAGAAATAATCTCTGTCATTGGATTAGATAGAACTCATTGTCCTCACAATATTCTTGAGGAATTCCTTACCTCCTAGGATTGTTGAATTACCAGCCTACCTATAATACTTAGTGTTTGATGGCTTGGGAAACCAACCAATTTGTCTATTATCTTTAGATTCTACCTTTTAAATTGGATAACAAATTTTCACCCTGATTAGTGATATTCTGTTAATTTCCACCCACATGTTCTATTGTGATAACTGGTAGCATTTCTTTTCATTACCAATAGCTAAGCAACAGATTTTAAAATAATTCAAAAACTTTCAACCTATTTTTAATAAAAGCATAAAAGTTACATATATTATATAAACAGTAGCAGTTGGAAATAAAAAGTAAATAGATATAGTTTTTTTTAATAAGAATTTGTGTTGAGCAATAGAACAACATGATCATGGAGTATCATTTCCTTTTCTAATAAAGAGAAACATCTATAAAATATGCCAAAACCGGTTTGGCTCAGTGGATAGAACATCAGCCTGCAGACTGAAAGGTCCTGGGTTTGATTCTGATCAAGGGCATGTGTCTTGGTTGCAGGCACATCCCCTGTGGGGGGCATGCAGGAGGTAGCTGATCAATGTCTTTCTCTCATCGATGTTTCTAATTCTCTATCCCTCTCCCTTCCTCTCTGTAAAAAAATCAATAAAATATATTTAAAAAATAAAATAATGTAAGTACTTCAACCTAGACAGCAATAGAGATTAGTTTATGATATTAAAACAGTTCCTGATTATTACAGTTTAATTTTAAATATTCCCACAGTATATAATTTGCATAAACTACATTTTATCTGGTAAAATTTAACAAATGCAAATTGTCCAATAGTAAAAAAAAAGAAATAGTTTTATTCCATAATATACATACATTATATATTTAGGGCAATAAATTTTGCTTACTTAAAACTTTGTTGAAATTGTTTCCTAATTTAATATCCATTTAATGATAATTTCTAATAATTTGTCATTATAATGATTTGGTCCTAAAAGAATGCACTCTAACAGTATAGGACTTTTTTTCTTTTTCTTCTCAATTAGGAGTCCATATTTCTTCAGGAAGTATTCCAATCTTCCCATGAAAATGTAGGTAGAAATGGTTTTGTGCTAACCTGTTGGGGTAGAGAACTTTAATCAGATGAAGTTTAAAACCACCATGAAAGAAAGAACCAATTAAACTAATTTCATAGTTGAAAAATTGCTTTAGATACTTATTGATTTAAGTAAACATAATATTATTCTAGGATTTGGGATTTGATTAGAGGAGACATAATTTTTATTTAGAAAAGAAGAAGGTTTTTTTTTTTTATTGTGTTACATGTATACATATCTTCCCATTGCCAGTCCTCCCTCCCTCCCAGGCATACCCCAACCCCCCAGTGTCTATGTTCATTGGTTATGCGTATATGCATGCATACAAGTCCTTTGATTGATCTCTTATCTACCCCACCTCTTCTTAATCTTCCTGCTATAATTTCACAGTCTGTTTGATGCTTTACTGCCTCTGTATCTATCGTTTTGTTCATCAGTTTACAACATTCTTTATTATCCACAAATGAGTGAAATCATGTGGTGCTTCTCCTTCATTGACTGGCTTATTTCACTAAGCATAAGGCTCTCCAGTTCCAACCAGGTTGCTGCAAATGGTAAGAATTCCTTCTTTTTAATGGCAGCATAGAATTCCACTGTGTAGATGTACCACTCATCTGCTGACGGGCAGACTTGGTAGAAAAAAAAAGAAACAAAAAAATAAGAGCACTAAAATGTTGAACTTTCACAAGCAAAGTGAGGAGAAAAAAGTGTATTATTGGTAAAGTGAACTTTAACAACATGTTCTTTAAGCAGACCATTAGAGGAGAGACAGGAAATTAGGAAACTGAATGAATTCAAACTAAGTTAATGCAAAATTTAGTGATTTTGCAATGGTTTGTAGACCTATAAAAATTTTTTTAAAATAGAAAAAAAATCGTCACACATATGATTAAAATACAATGTATTATTGTTGTTGTTTTTCTCTTTATAACACTTATTGCTCTGGGATAAAACCAATATCACCCATGCTATTGCAAAGAAATACACTTTTGATATTTCTACATGATATATTTAGATATATTTATGAATATCAATGGCACAAATATTATAATTCTCCCTATTTATCTATCTATCTATCCATCTACCTATTTATCTATCTATTTATATTCAACTTGTTTCAGAAATAATTGGAAATGAGTGAATATAATTTATGCCTTGTGATTTTCTTAATAAAACTTTTCCTTTAAGTTAAGAACCAGACAAATTAAATCCTTCTTCTATTATCTCCAATTTAGAAAGCTGCATTTTAATTGAGATAATTAAAAAAAAAAGATGCTATTACATTGAAGAAAAATAAAGCCATGCTGTCATACAAAAGCTGGGAGGTTAAGTAACCTCAATAGGTAATTAAGTGACTCATTTCTTCAAATTTGCCTAAAATTGTATTCATCTCCAATTTATTCCTCAACCAATGTGCATGTTATTATCTTTCATTAATCTTTGGCAAATCACATCATTATTGAAAATGCCAATGTCAAACCTATGAACACCAAGGTTATATACTGTATTTGGTTTAAAATATAATACTAATGTCTAATTTGCTGGATGGGTTTGGAGTTATGGATCATACACCCTAAACCTATCGAATCATAAGTATGAGACAAGATAAAAATGATGTGTTCACTAATAATTCAATAAGTTCAGAAGTTATAAAACTGGCAGATTAGGAAAACTGTAATTCATTCAAAGAACATTACTTCAGCATCTACTTTAGATATTATGGTCACTTTTGATACAATTGAACAAGTTCTAAGGGAAGATTTAGTAATGTGAGCCAGGAATTAAAAAAAAAAAAGATAAATAGCATGCCAACAAGTATAGTCTTATAGAGCCTGTTGAAGAAATGTATAGCCTAGATTTACTCTTGAATAAGATAATAATTTTATAACTTTATTAAACTACATAATTTGAAAATTATAAATTATTTAATATAGATTTAGATAATATAATACTGTATATCAAATTAAGAATAGTGGTTTTTGCCAAAACCGATTTGGCTCACTGGATACAGCGTCGGCCTGTGGAATGAAAGGTCCTGGGTTCAATTCTGGCTAAGGGCATGCGTTCTGATTGCAGGCACATCCCCAGTAGGGGGTGTGCAGGAGGCGGCTGATCGATGTCTCTCTCTCATCAATGTTTCTAACTCTATTCCTCTCTGTAAAAAATCAATAAAATACATTTTTTAAAAAAAGAATAGTGGTTTTAATAAAATAAATAACAAGCAAGCAGGGAGAGCTTGTGACTAAGGAAGAACTCCTAGAAGAAATCCTATATAACAAAGAGGTAATATATAAATTGATCATTACTCCAATACACAAGATGGCCAGCAGGGGAAGGCAGTTGGAGGGAACTAGGCCTGCAGGGGAGAATAGTTAGGGGTGACCATGCCATCAGGGGAGGGCAGATAGGGGCAACCAAGCCTGCCGGGAAGGGCAATTGGGAGTGACTAGGCCTGCAGGGAGGGCAGTTGGAGGTGATCAGGCCAGCAGGGAAAAGCAGTTAGGGGTGACCAGACTTGCAGGGAAGGGCAGTTGAGGGGAACCAGGCTGGCAAAGGAGAGCAGTTAGGGGTGACCAGGCTAACAGGGGAGGGCAGTTAGGGCCCAACAGGCCAGCAATGGAGCAGTTAGGTGTCGATCAGGCTGGCAGAGGAGTGGTTAGGGGGTGATCAGACTGGCAGGCAGAAGTGGTTAGGGGCAATCAGGCATGCAGACAGGCAAGTGTTTGGGAGCCAGCAGTTTTGGATTGTGAGAGGGATCCCAGATTAGAGAGGGTGCAGGTTGGGCTGAGGGACACCTTCCCGCTATGCACAAATTTCATGCACCAGGCCTCTAGTTATATGTAAATAAGCCTTGAAGAATACAGCCATGAAAATAAGTAGGAGCAAAATCTCTGCCCCAGACAAAGAAGAAGACACTATATGGGGAAGTCTGAATGCTAGGAAAGCCTCTACATCAAAGAAATGAAAATATTTAATGTATGACTGAATGCTATATTCTTACAGCTGTGTGAGAGAAGAAGTTGGAGACATGATCTGAAGCCCCATGCTAAGGAGGCTAGACTATCTGAAAGCAAAAATGGGACAAGCAGAGAAGTGACTTAATCAGGTTTAGAGTTTATAAAATTATTCTGGCTATGTTGACAGATTTATATGGTAGCTGATAAATTTAAAATTTTTATTTTTTTCCAGAAACTAAGTGTAGCTCAGGGATAAAATATATCCCAGAATATCTTCATATATAGTGTAGAAGGAGCAATGAATTGATAATCCAAAGTTATGAATTAAATCGTAATTCTGCCATTTACTAATTGTATAGGTTTGACCAAACTATTTAATATCACTTACAATGTGAATCTATAAATTAAAAAATGTAAACATTTTAATAATATATACCCATTCACAAAGTGATTTTAAATAATAAGACCTCAAAGATTCTTTGAAAATCATCAACTAACAAAATATTGAATATTTTTTAGAAATATGTTCATTAATAAAACTTCTAGTATGCTCATTAAGAAAGACAGAGTACATTTAGACTCAAAACAATAACTCTAAAGTGAAGAAAATACTTTTACATTTATAAAATGAGTGGAAGCTCTTTGAAATAAGTTAAAGCTATATAAATGAAAAGTATTTAGGTGTAATACATATGTTAGAACTCATCTACTACATAAACCATGACTATTAGTATTCATTTCTGATACTTTTGGTTAACTTACTAAAACTAGAGAGCTCACAATTATACTAAGAGCTATTAGTGCAAATATTTTGTTATAATGGCATTCATGTAACAAATTTAGAATTATAATGAGATTAATACCATAGGCATAAAGTTCAAACCAGAGATATTTTGACTATTATTTAAAAAATTATTTTAGTCTCACTCTATCTTACGTTCTTTGGAGGTCCTTTTAAATAATTTTAGAATAAGCAGATGACAAATAAAAGCATGGTCATTATTATATTGCATAACCCAGTGGTCTTCAAACAGTGGCTCACAAGCTGCAGTTTGCCACTCTATTGACTAATGAGTTTTCCAACCACTGTCATATACTAACCTTTACTTCTTTGTGCACAATATGCCACAATTGCCCAATCCTCAAAGTTTCCAACTACATGGTAACATTTAGTCTAGTCCAGTGGTCAGCAAACTCAGTTAACAGAGAAACTCATGAGCCGAATGTGGCTCACAAGCCATAGTTTGCTGACCATTGCAATGACCAAATGGCAGAAACTATATACTTTTAGATATAAACATTTGTAGTTTTTTTTAAACAAACAAAATAACATATATATATATATATATATATATATATATATATATATATATACACACACATTCTTTTCTAAAAAATGAGCTCCAATTTTCCACTAAATACACATATATTATAGGTTATTATTTATAAACATAGTTCTACAACTTTGAGGATTACAGTATTATTAAGGTAGGTCTCTAAACTTCAGGTGTTCATGATTTAGTAAGTAATCCTATTACAGAAACAAATACCTCTAAAAAGAAGGGAACACTATTAGAAGGTAGAGAGTGATTCATTCATTCTGCAAGCATTCTTGGAAGCCCTACTCTTGCCATTTAGTAAAACATCTATATTCATCATCTTGCTTGTTTTTGGGACTGGTAGTGTAGTTAATATATGAAACAATGAGTATGCTGGGTATTGTCCTGTGTACCAAAAATTTGTGGGTTTGATTCCTGGTCAGGGCATATGTCCAGGGTTGCAAGCTGGATCCCTGGTACAGAAGTCAACCAATTGATGTTCCTCTTTCACACTGATGTTTCTCTCTCTCCCTCTCACTTTCTGTCTCTAAAAAAATCAATATAAAAGTTTTAAAGGATATGTGCACCTTTATGTTCATAGCAGCACAATTTGGAAAGATTTAGAAACAGCTTAAGTGTCCATCAGCAGCTGAGTGGATTAGAAAACTGTGATACATCTGCACAATGTAATACTAAGCCGCTATAAAAAAGAAAGGATTCGAGAGACGGAAGATAGCTCCTAATGGGAAGTGAGACTGCAAGATAGTGTGTGAGAAAACAAACGAAGTGTGTAGTTGCACTGGGAGTGTTTGTTGATGAGTTTCGGGACAGCTATACTCCAAGAGACTATGAGGGACTGTCCAACGAGACTCCCCTGACCGGGCAACCCCCACTGCTGCTGGGTTCCCTCCCAGAGTGACCGGTTTGGACACAGAGGCACACCATTTTGAAGGAAAAGTGGATGTTAATGGAAGCCTGAAACCTCAGGGAATCTATAACTATGGCACCCATGGAACAGCTGCAAACCTGAGAACACGGGGCCCTGAGTGGTATAAGCATGTGGATTCAGAGGAGCTTTACACTCCACCACAGAAAGGAGAGAAAGAAAACTACATCACCAGACACCAGAGAAGAGAGAACATGGGGAGACAAAGAAACAGCCCACATATGAAAGAAAAGCAGACATCACCAGCAAAGGAAGTAAATGAAATGGAGGCAAGCAACCTGTCAGAGAAAGAATTCAAAGAAATGGTCATAAGGTGGCTGAAAAAAATGAAAGACAAATTCAACAAGATGTATAAGAACCAAGAGGAAATGAAGAATCAAGAAGAAAATGAAGAATGACATCACTGCTGTAAAGAACTCAATAGAAAGCATCAATAATAGATTAGAAGAAGCAGAGGACCATATCAGTGAGCCAGAAGACAAGTTATGAAAACATATCCAAGTAAAGCAGCTTCTAGAAAAAAACAAAAACAAAAACTCTTCTTCTTTTTTTTATTGTTTAAAAGTGTTACAAATAGTAGGACATATATCTCTTTTTTTTTTCCCCACTGAAAAAGTAAGAACTCTTATCATTCACAACAGCATGTATGGACATGGACAACATTATGCTAAGTGAAATAAGCCAGTTGGAGAAAGATAAATATCATATTATCTCACTCATAATCAACAACATAAACTGATGAACAAAAAATAGATCCAGAAACAGAAAAGCTTCGAACAGACCACCATACCTAAGAGGAAAGGCAGGGGTGGGTAATTGGGGGATTAAGAAATTAAGCAAAGGACTTGTATGCATGCATATAAGCACAACAAATGAACACAGACACTAGTGGGCTGAGAGTATATGCTTCGGGGTGAAAGAAAAAAATATGTAATACTTTAAACAATAAGGAGTGCTGAAACCAGTTTGGCTCAGTGCAGAGAGCGTTGGCCTGTGGACTGAAAGGTCCCGGGTTTGATTCTGGTCAGGGGATGGTATCTTGTTTGCGGGCACATCCCCTACAGGGAGCATGTAGGAGGAGGTTAATTGATGTCTCTCTCTCATCAATATTTCTAACTCTCTATCCCTCTCCCTTCCTCTCTGTAAAAAAATCAATAAAAATATATTAAAAATCAATAAGGAGTAAAAAAAAATAATTACAAAAAAGTAAGTATATGTACATTTTTAAGCTCTATAAAATAATTAGTTTGTAATTTTCAGAAATAGCCAAGAGTAATGTGATTAAGCTTTCTCTTAGGGTTTAAGAAGATTTTTGTTTTGTTTAATGAAGTTATAATAGAAGTGAGAATCTAATTTTCAAGTTAGGTATGGAAAGGATAAATGTGCTGTAAATGTCCCTAGGCTTAGCTAAAGATTATCAGAAATGGAAAGGTAGGTGTTTGATTGTGTGTGGGTTAAAAAGGTTGTAAAGACAAGGTAGGATGAGATAATAGAAGCCATTGTAGACTAAGTTACTGTGTTTCTGTTGCATTCTAAATAAAAATAAATCAGTAAATGTAATTGTCAATTTCACATAGGATAAAATTCAAGAACAATTTAAGCTACCAGTTAATTATACTGGCAAAAGGGAATGAGAGTCTGAACACAAGCGCCATAAATCTGAAAAGGGTAGAGAAATTTGAGAGTTTGCAAGGATAGAATTAAACAGAATTTGAACCTTACTATAGGGAATTGGAGTGAGGCAGGGAGAAAGAGTCTAAAGAAGATAGAACTGAATAAAATCCCATTAAATAATACTGTAAATTGAGGAATAGGATTGCAGTTGAGAAAGAGAAAGAATTAGAAAGTAAACTGGGTCTTAATGAATTGGTAAGACATCCATAACATCTAGGGGAAAATGTTGACCATGCTTTTGGAAATGTAGGTCTTAAGTGCAGAAATGAAGATAGGGCTAAAAGCATAGATTTTTGTATTAGCTATCTAAAGGTGATAGTTAAAATATTGAAATGAAAAGAGCTTCAAATGAAGGGAAGCCTATATTCAAATTTTGGAAGCAAAATGAAAATGAGATCAAAGTTGAAAAGGCACATCTGATAAAACAGGAAAATGAATAGAATCCAAAGTCACATAAATAAAATGAAAAGAAAACTTTAGAAAGGTTGAAGTAGCTTAGTGTGGAAAGTAGATGTAAAATGAAAGTTTTAAAGTGACTGTGAAATTTCACCAAATGAACTTAAAAAAAAGAATTTTAGATGGTAACAATCACACAAAACTAACAAAATTACTAAAAAGTGTGTAAATATATTTTAGAATGTGCAAAGCAAAACTGGTATAGAAAAAGTCTCCTTTTTGTGGTAAAACCACAGTAAAATCCACAATTTCAGTGATATTTTATGGAAAGGTTTGAAGGGGGAAGGAGAGGCTGAAAAGATGATCTAAGAATAAGGAATAAGATGAGATAAGGATCCATCCTATATTGTTGATCCATTGTGAATATATTTATAAAATTACACTCTTCCCCTGGCAAAAAATGATAACTAATTTTCTGAAAGATTACTATTATCTTTTGTAAGCATTCAATAAATGTTAGGTATTATTATTATAGGCATTTTTTGGAAGTATTACTCATAAGCATTTTTTTAGAGTGTTACATGCATTATCTTATTTAGTCATCACAAAAATCCCTAGGGAAGAGTATTAATGTCATCCCAATTTCATGGTTGAGGAAAATGAGCCTTGGAGAGCTAAGTATGGTCCAACAGTTAATAATGGAAGCATTTAAGAATCAGGACTTGATCTCTTAGTGACTAATTCGCTACTGAATTCCTGATCTATTCTTTGAAGTCTCCTAAGCTTTTGAAAAAAGATCATATCATAAAACTTAAAATTAAGGAGCATTAATGTTTCTTTAGTCCAGTGGTCGGCAAACTGCGGCTCATGAGCCATATGCAGCTCGCAAGCTGCAGTCTGCTATTCTATTAACTAATGAGTTTGCTGACCACTGCTCTAATCCAATGGGCGGGGGGTGGGGGGAAATAAAGACTATAGTGTGCTTAACTTATTCAGGCCACAAATGCCTAATCTGCCTCTTTCCATTTACTTTTCTTTTTTACTTGAATTTTCCATGAAAGATTTCTAAACTTTGAACCTTACTTGAAGAGTTCACACTGTAATAGATGAAGATACTTCATATGACTAATAATATATAGCTTATAATTTCCCCTGATTTTTTATTTTGCATTTATTCATTTTACTGCTGTCTGCATCTCTTTTTCATAGGGTCTCTAGAGTCTCTATATGTTCTTCACCACAGTAGTGGTATTGACAGCCATTGATTTCAAATCTCCAGAAAACAGGGGCTACATAGAGTACTGAACTTTGGTCTATTAACTTATTTAGATCCACATTTAAAGAAAGAGTACACAACATAGAAAAGCCTAAAGATTCCATCAAAAAACTACTAAAGCTAACATATGAATTCAAAAATGTAGCAGGATACAAAATTAACACCCAGAAATCTATTGCTTTCTTAATATGCCAATAATGAACTCCAAAGAAGAGACAAAAAAATAAAAATTAAAAATAAAAATAAATAAATTCCATTTACCATTGAACATAACAACAAAATTAGGATACCTAGGAATAAATTTAACCAAGGAGGTAAAGGACCTATTCTCAGAAAATTACAGGATGCCAAAAAAAAAAAAAAGAGAGAGATAGAGGAAGACATAAACAAATGGAAGGCTATACCATGTTCATAGATTGGTAGAATCAATATCATTAAAATGTCCTTACTACCTACAGCAATTTATAGATTCAATGCAATCTACATTAAAATACCAACAGTATATATCAAAGGCCTGGAACATAGTCTCCAAAAAATCATCTGGAATAAAACGAGACCCTGAATAGCTGTAGCAATCTTGAGAAAGAAGAACAAAGTTAGAGGGATCACAATACCAGATATCAAGTTGTACTACAAAACTACTGTTCTCAAAACTGCCTGCTACTGGCACAAGCATAGGCATATGGGCAATGGAACAGCACAGAGAACCCAGAAATTGACTCAAGCCATTATGCTCAATTAACATTTGACAAAGGCAAGGACATACACTGGAGTCCAGACAGTCTCTTACTTAAATGGCACTGGGAAAATTTAACAGATACATGCAAAAAAAAAAAAAAAAAGAAACTAGACTACTAACTTACACCATACATAAAAATAAACTGAAAATGGATAAAGAACTTAAACATAAGATGGGAAACTATAAAAATCCTAGAAAAAGCCATAAGCAGCAAAACAGCAAACATTTGTCATAGCAATATCTTTACCAATATAGCTCCTAGGGCAATGGAAAGTAAGGATAAAATAAACAAATGGGACTACATAAAAATAAAAAGCTTCTGCACAGCAAAAGAAACCATCAACAAAACAACAAGAAAGCCCACTGCATAAGAGAATATATTTGCCAATGTTTTCTCTGATAAGAGTTTAATCTCCAAAATTTATAGGGAGCTCACAACCATAACAAATGGAAGATAAACAATCCAATAAAAAAATGGGCAAAGGACCTCAATAGACACTTTTCAAAAGAGGACCTACACAAGGCCAAGAGTCTTATGAAACATGCTCAAAGTCATTAATCATCCAAAAGATGCAAATCAGAACAATGAGGTACCGTCTCATATCTGTCAGAATGATATCAACAAGTCAACAAAGGACAAGTGCTGCATACAAAAAAAGGGGAAAAAGGAACTTTCCTGCACTGCTGGTGGGAATGCAGACTGGTGCAGCCACTGTGGAAAACAGTATGGTGTTTCCTCAAAAAATTAAAAGTGGAACTTCCATTTGACCCAGTGATCCCACTTATAGGAATATACCCCAAGAAAGCAGAAACACCAATCAGAGAGAACATATGCACTCCCTTGTTCATAGTAACACAATTTACAATACCTAAAAGATTTGGAAATAGCCTAAATGCCCATCAGCAGATGAGTGGATTAAAAAACTGTGGTACATCTACACAATGGAATACTATGCTGCTGTAAGAAAGAAGAAATTCTTACCATTTGCAGCAGCATGGATGGACCTGGAGAGCATTGTGCTAAGCGAAATAAGCCAATCAGAGAAAGATAAATATCACATGATCTCACTCATTTGATATAATTAACAAAATAAACTGAGGAACCAAAATAGAACCACAGTCATAGAAACATCGAACAGACTGTCCAACCTATGAGGAAAGGTGGGGTTGAGGGGGCAAGAGATCAACCAAAGGACTTGTATGCTTGCATATGAACAAAACTAAAGGACACCGACAGGGAGGCGGGGCATGGAGGTGATGGCAGGTGGTGGGGGGTAGGGGAGGCCAGGGAGAGGTCAATTGAGGAAAAATGGGAGGAGAGGAGACTTATGTAATATTTTAAACAATAAATACTTTAAATTAAAAAAAAGAATACACAAATACACTTGGAATGTTTAAAACAAATGACGTGAATCCAACACTGTATTCTGTCCCTGCTATTAACTGGGTGACTACCTAAACTTTCAGTTGCCTTATTTCTATAAGAATGATAGTGATAATTTTAATAATAATAGTATGATATTAATTATAAGCATACTTTTTAGATTTTACTGTAAGAAAAAAAAGAGTGCATACTAAAAAGTTTTGCGGAATGAAAAACATATTTT